>CM023540.1:1192802-1334079 GCA_013350335.1 Chimonanthus salicifolius | reverse complement strand
AATTTAATGGATAACCGAATATCAAATAATCCAAATGGTCCATCGTATGCTGATATTTCTAATGCTTGTGAAGTTAGGAGAAACACTCCAAGAACCATCTTTCTCATGATAACCACCTCTTTCAATGGGATATTAAGAGGATGGTGGAATTATGGAGTATCTGGAGCTCAAAGACTTGAAATTGAAATACTGTCAAATTAGATGAATATGGAAGAATTATATACAGAGATAAAATCACAGGAAATTTAGTAGATCCCAATATCAAACTTGAAGCAGGCACTAGTCAAATCCCTGAAAATTATGAAACACAATCTGATTGTGTCAGTGTCCTACTTTTATGCATCCTCAATGAATTCACTGGAGGAATTACTCTAATTAAGGAGAAAAATCGGCAGCAATTACATCGTCTAAGATGTAGAACCTTAGGAGAATTTTGTTGGTATAAAGATGTATTTTTATCAAAGGTATACCGACTGAATGATTGTAATTCTGATATTTGGAAAGAAAGGTTCATATCTGGATTACCACCCTTGTTTGCTGAAAAGGTGCGTAACTCCTTGAGAGAAGACATGCATGGTACTATTAATTACAACATGCTGACATTCGAAGGAATTATACAAAGGATTAATAAGGTCGACATTGCGCTCTGCACTGACTTAAAGATCAGTAAACAAGCTAAAAAAATGAGAAAATACGTTGGAGACAGAGAATTAGGAGATTTCTGCTTCCAATTTGGTATGGACCAAACACCAGAATAAAAAAGAAAACCTTCGCATTCTAGATTTATCCCCGAAAGAAGAAATAAAATGATGAAGAAATACAAATATAGAAGATCCAAGAGTCAATTCTCAAAGAAAAATTATGATACTCCTTTATTCAAAAAAAAAAAAAATCTAAAAAATATCCTAAAAGAGAAAACCCTACTGGAAAAATACCTACTTGCTATACTTGTGGAAAAAAAGGGTCATTATTCAAACAAATGTTTCAAAAAGGAAAAATATCCTAAAAAGGAATTTGAAGGGATTACTAAAGAAGATGATGAAGAAATTTCTTATAAAGAAGAATCTGAATTAAGTTCCGGAGAAGATTATGAATCTGGTTCCTCAACTGATGAATCTAGTTTTGAAGAAAATATTCCTAATCTTCAACTCATTAAACAACTTCAAGCATGTACATGTAATTCTGATGATGATGGTATCGAAGGAGAATGGTCATTACCCTCTGATGAGGATCTTGGTATACATATTCGTGTCCTAACTGCCCCTAAAAAATTACTCCTTGAAATGATTGATAATATCCTGTTCCAGAGAAAAAAGTTCAATTTTTAAATCAAATTTCAAAATTGAGAGGGAAAAAAGAAGGAGATAGTCCGCAAACAAAAAATGATGAATCTCCATATTACCCAAAAAGGACAAAAGAAACTTTTCATACGCCAACTTATTCCTTAATTGACCTTGTGAATAGGGCTGAAAAAATTCTACTATAAACGAACCATTAACTCTTGGAGATCTACAAAGAGAATTAAATGACCAAACAAGAGAGATCAGAGAGTTAAGATTAGAATTAACCAAAAGGCAAAATGAGCTTGATGAAAAATGATGGAGCATTTGGAGAATATAATGAAGAAAAATTTGTCCAAAGAATTAAAGGAGAAATTAGCAGAGTCTCAACTGGAGTGATCCCTACTAAATGCATCTATCAACAGTGGAGAGTCCATGTGAAAATAAAAATAAAAAATTTTGAGAAAATTGTTAATGCCATTATTGACACTAGAGCAAATTTAAATGTCATTAGATTGGGAATCGCCCCTATTGAATTTACAAGTGAGTCAAAACAATTTGTATCTGCTGCCAATGGAAGAAGTATTTCCATAGAAAGTAAAATTCCAAATGTTCATGTTTGCTTCCAAGGAGTCTGTTTCAGAAGATATTGTTAATGATGTACTTCTTGGATCCCCGTTTATTCTTTTAATCCAACCTTTTTCAGTAAATACTAAGGGAATCTCTACAAATATCAAAGGCATAAATGTAAATCTTGATTTCATAGATGATCCCTGTGAAACAAAAAACCAAAAGATAAACCAAATCGTAGCCACCAAAGAGAATTATGTAAATGGACTAAAAGGTGAAATAAAAGTTGCCCAAATTACAAAATTTTTGGAGAAAGAAGAGTTTAAAGAAAAAATAAAAAATCTCACAGAGCAATTTGAAAATGAATGCTGCTCTGAATTGCCCTCTGCATTCTGGAATAGAAAGAGCATATTGTAAGTCTACCATACATTAAAGGTTTTATGAAAAGGATATTCCTACAAAAGCCCGTCCATCCCAAATGGATGCAAAACATTTAAAACTTTGTGAAGAAGAAATAAGTGATTTATTAAAAAAAGGATTGATCAGAAAAAATAAATCCCCTTGGAGCTGTACGGCATTCCATGTCGAAAAGGCTGCTGAAATAAAAAGAGGAGTTCCAAGATTGGTTATCAATTATAAGCCTTTAAATAAAGTATTACAATCTATTAGCTATCCCCTGCCTAATACAAAAGACTTGCTTAACAGGCTAATCAATGCCAAAATATTTTCAAAATTCGACTTAAAATCAGGATTTTGGCAGATTCAGATAAAAGAAAGAGATAGATATAAAACTGCATTTGCAGTCCCCATGGGACATTATGAATGGAATGTTTTGCCATTTGGATTAAAAAATGCCCCATCTGAATTTCAAAATATCATGAATAATATCTTTTCATCCTACACCCAGTTTACCATTGTTTACATTGATGACATTCTTATCTTTTTAGAATCAATGGATCAACATTGGAAACATTTGAATATATTCAAAAGAATTACAAAAGAAAATGGTCAAGCCTTGTCCAAAAGGAAAATGAATTTGTTCCAACAGAAAATTAGATTCTTAGGATTTGAAATAGAAGACAGAAAAATTACTCCTACCAACAGAGTAATTTAATTTGATGATAAGTTCCCAGATGAAATCAAAGACAAAAATATGTTACAAAGATTTCTTGGATGTTTCAATTATGTAGCCTTCTTCTATCAAGACTTGGCAAAGATAGAAAACTTCTCCAAGATAGACTAAAAAAAAATCCAAAAGAATGGACCTCCAACCATACCAATGCTGTAAAAGGATTAAAGAAAGAGTTAAAAATCTTCCTTGCAGATGTTTATCTGAACCAGAAGCCTTGAAAATAGTACAAACAGATGCTTCTTACATCGGTTATGGAGGAATCCTCTTACAACAAAAGGATTCAAAAGAAGAATTAATAAGATTCAATTCTGGTCTTTGGAATGAAGCCCAAAAGAAATATTCAACCATCAAAATGGAAGTTCTTGCCATTGTTCTCTGTGTAACAAAATTCCAACATGATTTATTAAACAAAGAATTTCTTATCAGAATAGACGCCAAGGCTGCAAAGAAATTCTAGAAAAGGATGTGAAAAATCTTGTTTCAAAACAAATATTTGACAGATGGCAAGCCATTTTATCCGTCTTTGAGTTCAAGATTGAATTTATCATTGGAAATTCTAATTCTCTCCCTGATTTTCTTACTAGAGAATTTCTTCAGGGAAGACAAAATGGCGAGTAGTTCTTCTCGATTCATCCAGAAGAAAGGAAAAGAGAAATTGTCAGAACAAGAACAAAGCCAAAAGGGTTTTACTCCAACAAAAGACCCAAGTCAATCAGAATTATATCTTTACACTGGTAACAAAATTCTTGTTACTTCAGATTGTCTTATGGAAGAAAGATCTGTTGAAGATAATGTATATTTTCTCTTTGAAAAGGAACTTCATTATTATTCCCCGGATAAGAGAAAAACCCGTGAATGGTATCTCAATATTTTACATCAGACAAAAAGTGTCCTTATCTTCTATAACAAAAATGCAAATGGTATCATCACCTATTCAAAGTTCACTATTCTTAAAGTCCTCACTGAGGAAGATTGGGATGGTCCTCTTTACATGACAAGACCAGTCCAGCTCTAATTCGACTGAGTTCTTTAATTATTGGGATTATATTGACGGATGGAAATTTGCGTTAATGTGGCAAAATCGTCAATATAGTCATTCTTGGTTTATTAGATTCAAAGAAGAAAGTCCTGATGTCACTCCTATTCACGGCAATTTCGCATCTTGGTTTCTGTTCACTTGGTGGTCTCATTTTGGTGCTTCTCAGAAAATCTTTCCTGATAATTTTCGTTATCTATTTATTAAATTTGGCCAAGTTGAAGAAAAGGTCTCTTGTGATATGATTAATGTTCTTCATTTCTTTGCAAAGTTCCATATTCCATACATTCTCCAATGGAAATTTGAGGTGAAAAAAGATTTATATGGTCATACTTGTCTTTTTCAAACTATGTACCAAAAATGGTGTCCTAAAATTTAGAATGATACTTATGAGAGAATTTTGAATCAAATCTTTCCTCCTGAAAAGGCTAATGATCCTCTTTCAGATGAAAAACCTTTTGAGAATGAAACGGTCATGGCTGATCTCTTAGCCAAGAAAATTGTTCGTGAAAAATCCCCTGATCTTATGGATATGTCCGTTGAATCTGTTAATTTTGAAGAAAAGATTAAATAGATTTTAGAAGAATATTTACCAAAAAAGAAAGGTGATCAGCATGATTGGGATTCTAATCATGATCCTGACGAAAATCTTGATGACGAAGGTGTGCCCCTTGAGAACCTTCATCCTCGATGGGACCCTGACTCTCATGTCAATCCCGACGGATCAGTTACTGAGTACCTTCGTGGTGGAAAATTTTGGTATTCCTCAGCCAAGGACAAAGGAAAAGAAAAGGAAATGGAGTCTCAGATGGCTGAATTATTCTGCATGTCTAGCTTGTCAAGTCCAATTTGTCCACTTTGTTCAATTGGTCCAGCTTGTCGCATTCGTCGAACTTGACTAGTTTTCCTAGTTTGTCCACTTTGTACAGTTCGTCCACTTTGTCCAGTTTGACAAATTTGTTCACTTTTTCCAATTTGTTCAATTTGTCCACTTTGTCCAATTCGTACATTTTTTTCACTTGGTCATGTTTGTCCAGTTTGACAAGTTTTTCCAGTTCGTCCACTTTGATTTGTTGGTACAGTTTGTCCTGTTCGTCGAGTTAGACTAGTTTTTCTAGTTTGTCCACTTTGACAAATTTGTCCACTTTTTCCAATTGGTTCAGTTTGTCCATTTTGTCTTGTTCATCTAGTTTGTGTAGTTTGTCCACTTTGTTCACTTTGTCCAATTTGTGTAGTTTGTCAAGTTTGTTCAGTTGGTCCAATTTGACCAATTTGTCGAGTTTCTCCAGTTTATCTAATTTGTCTAGTTCGTCCTGCTTGTCTAGTTTTTTCTATTCGTCCAGTTAATCCACTTTATCCACTTTTTCCATTTTGCCCACTTTCTACAGTTCGTCCACTTTGTCATGTTTGTTCACTTTTTCCACTTCATCCACTTTGTCCAGTTTCTCCAGTTTGTCTACTTCCACTCTGCCCACTTTGTCCAGTTTGTCTACTTTGTTCATTTGCTCACTTTGTCCAGTTTCTCCATTTTGTCAAGTTTCTACATGGTCCAGTTTATCCAATTTGTCCAGTTTGACCCGTTTATCTAATTTGTCCAAATCTTCTATTTGTCCAGTCGGTCAAGTTGGTCCAATTTAGCCAATTCGTCCAGTTTGTCTAGTTCTTCCAGTTTGTCCACATTGTATAGTTTATCAACTTTGTACTGTTTGTCCACTTTGACAAATTTATCCACTTTTTCCAATTCGTTCAGTTTGTTAACTTTGTCCTGTTCGTCTACTTTGTCCAGTTTGTCCACTTTGTTCACTTTGTCCAATTTGGCTAGTTTGTCAACTTTGTCCATTTGGTCTAGTTTGTCCAGTTTGTCAAGTCCAGTTTGTCCACTTTGTTCAGTTGGTCCAGTTTGTCCTATTCGTTGAACTTGACTAGTTTTTCCAGTTTGTTCAATTTGTACAATTCGTTCACTTTGTCCAGATTGACAAATTTGTCCACTTTCTCCAATTCGTTCAATTTGTCAACTTTGTCCTGTTCGTCCACTTTGTCTATTTTCTCCAGTTTGTCCACTTTTTTCACTTTGTCCAGTTTGTCTAGTTTGTCAGCTTTGTTCACTTGGTCTACTTTGTCCAGTTTGTCAAGTCCAGTTTGTCCACTTTATTCAGTTTGTCCAGTGTTGTCCTGTTCGTTGAACTTTGTACACTCTTTCCAGTTTGTCCACTTTGTACAGTTCGTCCACTTTGTCTAGTTTGACAAATTTGTCCACTTTTTTAATTTGTTCAATTTGTACACTTTGTCCAATTTGTACATTTTTTTAACTTTGTCCTGTTCGTCCAGTTTGACAAGTTCTTCCAGTTTGTCCACTTTGCTCAATTGTTCCAATTTCTCTTATTTGTCCAGTTTGCCTAGTTTTTCCAGTTTGTCCACTTTGACAAATTTGTCCACTTTTTCCAATTGGTTCAGTTTGTCCAGTTTTTCCAACTGGTTCAATTTGTCCACTTTGTCCTGTTCATCCAGTTTGTCTAATTTGTCCACCTTGTTCACTTTGTTCAATTTGTCTAGTTTGTCAAGTTTGTTCAGTTGGTCCAATTTGACCAATTTATCCTATTTGTCCAATTTATGTAATTTGTCTAGTTCGTTCTGTTTGTCTAATTCGTCCTATTCGTCTAGTTAGTCCACTTTATCCATTTTTTCCAGTTTGCCCACTTTCTAAAGTTCATCTACTTTTTCATATTTGTCCACTTCTTCCAAATTCGTCCAGTTTGTTCACTTTGTCCACGTTGTCCACTTTGCTCACTTTGTCCAGTTTGTCTAGATTGTTCAGTTTGTCCAATTTGCCCATTTTGACCACTTTATCTAATTTGTCCAGTTTGTCTTGTTTGTCCAATTGGTCAAGTTTGCCCACTTTGTCCTGTTCGTCCAGTTTAACTAGTTTTTCCAGTTTGTCCAATTTGTTCAGGTCGTCCAGTTTGTCTTGTTCGTCCTGTTTGAGTTGTTTTTCCAGTTTGTCCACTTTGTACAATTCACCCACTTTGTCTTGTTTGTCCACTTTTTTCAATTCGTTCACTTTGTCCACTATCTCCTGTTCGTCCACTTTGTCCACTTTGTTCAATTTTTCCACTTTGTATAGTATGTCAAATTTGTCCAGTTTGACTAGTTTCTCTAATTTGTCCAATTCGTCTAGTTATTCCAGTTGGTTTATTTTGCCGAATCTATTTTGTCGAATTTGTGCAGTTGGTCCATTTTTTTCCAATTTGTCCAGTTTGACTAGTTTATCTAACATGTCCAATTCAGTTTGTTCACTTTGTTCTGTTGGTCCAATTCTTCTAGTTTGAGTACTTCGTCCACTTTGTACAGTTCCTCCACTTTGACGAATTTGTCCACTTTTTCTAATTCGTTCAGTTTGTCCACTTTGTCCTGTTCATCCACTTTGTCAAGTTCGTCCACTTTGTTCACTTTGTCCACTTTGTTTAATTTGTCAAGTATGCCCAGTTGGTCCAGTTTGACCAATTTGTCTAGTTTGTCCAGTTTATATAATCTGTCCAGTTCGTTCTATTTGTGCAGTTTGTCCTATCCGTACAGTTTGTCCAGTTAATCCACTTATAGTCATCATCATTTAGCAACCACTTTTCTTCTCACCAACTAGCACCTTTTCTTCTTTGAATGAAGACTACTTTTCTTCTCAGCATAACACCTACACTTATACCCCCAGCAAAAAGAGATGATTCCACTGGCTTTGATACCAACAACAGCAGGATCTATAATGACAGGTCTATAATGGCAGTAATCATCTCTATCTCAAAGCTTCTTTTTCATTAATTCTTTTGCTTTAGCAGAATTTTTACGAAATAATTCTGCTAACCGAGATTCCTTTTCGACTTCTTTTTCTTTTCTTTTGCCTTTTCCTGAAGAATACCAAAACTTCCCACCATGAAGATAATCTGTAACTGAGCCATCAGGATTAACATGAGAGTCAGGGTCCCATCGAGGATGGAGATCTTCAAGGGGCACAACTTCATCATCAAGATTTTCTTATGGATCATGATTACTATCCCAATCATGATCACCAACTTTTTTCTTTGGGAGTATTCTTCTAAAATTTGTTTAATCTTTTCTTCAAAATTGACGGAGTCAACAGACATGTCCATTGGCTCAGGAGATTTTTCTCGAGCAATTTCTTTGGCAATCTTTTTGGCCAAGAGATCCACCATGACCATTTCATTCTCAAAAGGCTTTTCTTCAGGAAGAGGAATTTCTTCTTTAATAGGAGGAGAGATTTGATTCAGAATTCTCTCATAAGTATCATTTTCAATCTTAGGCCACCACTTTTGGTAAAAAGTCTGATAAAGAGATGGTAAATCATATACGTCCTTTTTTACTTCAAACTTCCATTGGAAAATATAAGGGATATGAAATTTAGCAAAGAAGCGAAGCATATTGATGGCTTTACATGGAACCTTTTCTTGAACTTGAGAGATCTTAATAAACAAATAACGAAAATTATCAGGAAGGATTTTCTGAGAAGCACCAAAATATGACTACCAAGTGAAGAGAAACCATGAAGGAACACTGCGGTGGATAGGCATGACATCATGACTTTTTTCTTTAAATCTGATGAACTAGGCATGATTATACTGGCGATTTTGCCACATCAAAGCAAATTTCCAAGCATCAATATAATCCCAATAATTAAAGAACTCAGTAGAATTGTATAATTGGACTGATTTTGTCATGTACAAGGGACCATCCCAATCTTCCTCAGTAAGGATTTTGAGAATAGTGAACTTTGAATAGGTGATGACACCATTTGCATTCTTATTATAGAAGATGAGGACACTTTTCGTCTGATGCAAAATATTGAGATACCAATCTCTAGTCTTCCTTTTATCAGGAGAATAATAATGAAACCCCTTGCCAAAGAGAAAATAAACATTATCTTCTACAGATCTTTCTTCCATAAGACAATCTGAAGTAACAAGAATTCTGTTACCGGTGTAAAGATATAATTCTGATTGACTTGGGTCTTTTGTTGGAGTAAAACCCTTTTGGCTTTCTTCTTGATCTGCCAATTTCTCTTGCCCTTTTTTCTTCATGAACGGGGAAGAGCTACTTGCCATTTTGTCGTCCCTTAAGAAATTCTCTACTAAGAAAGTCAGGGAGAGTTAGAATTTCCATTAATAAATTCAATTTTGAATTCAAAAACTGATAAAATGGCTTGCCATCTAGCAAATATTTGCTTAGAGATAAGATTTTTGACATCTTTTTACAGAATTTCTTTTGCTGCTTTAACATCCACTCTGATAAGAAAATCTTTGTTCAATAAATCATGTTGGAATTTCGTCACACAAATAACTATGGCAAGAACTTCCTTTTTGATGGATGAATATTTCTTTTGTGCTTCATTCCATAATCCAGAATTAAATCTTATTAATTCTTCTTTTGAGTCTTTTTGTTGTAAGAGGATTCCACCATATCCAATATCAGAAGCATCAGTTTGAACTATTTTAAAAGCTTCTGGGTTAGATAAACATCTACAACGAAGATTTTTAACTCTTTCTTTTATCTTTTTTACTACATTAGTGTGATGGATAGACTATTCCTGAGGATTTTTCTTTAACCTTTCCTGGAGAAGTTTTCTATCTTTTGCCAAATCTTGATAGAAAAATCCAACATAATTTAGACATCCAAGAAATCTTTTTAGCATAATTTTATCCTTAATTTCATCTGGAAATTTATCAGCAAATTGAATAACTCTATTAGTTGGAGTTATTTTTCTGCCTTGGATATCAAATCCTAAGAACCTGATTTTTTGCTGAAAGAGATTCATTTTTCTTTTAGATAAAGCCAATCCATTTTCTTTTATGACTCTTTTGAAAATACCCAAGTGTTTCCAATGTTGTATCACAGATTCTGAGAAGATAAGAATATCATCAATGTAAACAATGACAAATTGGGTGTAAGACGAAAAAATATTATTCATAATATTCTGAAATTCAGACGGAGCATTTTTCAATCCGAAAGGCATAACATTCCATTCATAATGCCCCATTGGAACAGTGAATGCAGTTTTATATCTATTTTCTTCTTTTATCTGGATCTGCCAAAATCCTAATTTTAAATCAAATTTTGAGAATATTTTGGCATTGTTTAATCTGTTTAGCAAATCCTGAGTATTAGGCAAAGGATACCTAATAGATTGAGGAACTTTGTTTAATGGTTTATAATTGATTACCAATCTTGGAACTCCTCTTTCGATTTCAACAGCCTTTTCAACATAAAATGTCGTACAACTCCAAGGGGATTTACTTTTTCTAATTAATCCTTTTTTCAGAAGATCATTGATTTCTTCTTGGCAAAGCTTTAAATGAGCAGCATCCATTTGAGATGGACGAGCTTTAGTAGGAATATCTTTTTCATTAAAATCTTTTACATATGGTAATCCTACTATGTGTCTTTTTCTATTCCAAAAGGCTGATGGTAATTCAGAACAACATTCTTCTTCAATCTGTTTGGTGAATTCTTCTAATTTTGTTTTAAATTCTTTTTTCTCTAATTCTTTTGTTATTTGGACAGATTTAATTTCATTTTTTAGTCCATTTATGTAATTTTCTCTAGTGGCGATAACTTGATTTATCCTTCGGATTTTCGTTTCACAAGGATCATCTATAAAATCAAGATTTACTTCAATCCCTTTGATATTTGTAGAAATTCCTTTTGTTGTTACAGAAAAGGGTTGGATTTGAAGAATAAATGGGGAACCAAGGAGTACATCATTAACAATATCTTCTGAAATAATAAAGGGTGAAGTAACACAGACTCCTTTCATGCAAACATGAACATTTGGGATTTTTCTTTCTATGGAAATAGTCGTTCCATTAGCAGCAGAAACAAATTGTTTTGATTCAGTTGTAAATTCAATAGGAATGATTCCAAGTCTGATAACATTTAAGTCTACACCAGTGTCAATTATGGCATTAACAATCTTCTCAAAGTTTTTTATTTTTATTTTTACCTGAACTCTCTACTGTTGGTAAATACATTTTGTAGGAATTACACCAGTAGAGATTTTGCTAATTTCTCCTTTAATTCTTTGGACAAATTTTTCTTCATCGTATTTTTCAATAGCACCATCGTTTTCTAACCAAGTTAACCTTTCATCAAGCTTATTTTGTTTTTTTGTTAACTCTATTCTTAATTCACGGAGTTCTCTCTTTTGATCATTTAATTCTCTTTGTAAGTCTGAGAGAGTTAAGGGTTTATTTATAGTATGAATTTTTTCTGCTCTATTCATAAGGTCAATCATGGACTAGGTTGGTGTGTGAAATGTTTCTTTCTCTTTTATCCTTTTTGGATAATATGGTGTTTTATTACCATTTTCATCTTCTTCAAAGGAAATTTTTGGTTGTGAACTTTCTCCTTCTTCTCCTCCCCCCAATTTTGAAATTTGATTTAAAAATTGAACTTTTTTCTCTGGATCGGGTATGTTATTAACCATTTCTAGAAGTAATTTTTGAGGGGCTGTGAGGACATGAATGTGGATACCAAGATCTTCATCAGATGGTATCGACCATTCTTCATCAGATTCTTCATCATCTGAATGACATGTATATGATTGGAATTGTTTGATGAGCTGAACCTGGGGACTATTTTCTTCAATGTCAGTTGATGAATCAGATTCATATTCTTCTTCTTCTTCTGAGGAACTTGAATCAGATTGTTCTTTTTCAGTATTTTCCTCTTCATTTTTGGTATTGATTTTTCTAAGTTTCTTTTTAGAGGGATTTTCTTTTTTAAAGCATTTATTTGAATAATAACCCTTTTTCCCGCAAGTATAACTAGTCGGAACATTTTCTTTTATATATTTCTTTTTGAAATATTTTCTAGATTTTCTTTTGAATGGGATGAGGTCATCCGATTTTCTCTGTTTTTTATATCTTCTGGGTTTATATTTTCTTACCATTTTATTTTTTCTATCCGGAGTAAATCTAGAACGCGAGGGTTTTCTATTTGATTCAGGTGTTTGGTCTAAACCAAACTGGAAACAAAAATCTCCTAATTCTTTATCTCCAGAATATTTTCTCATTTTTTCAGCTTGTTTACTGATCTTTAAATCAGTACAAAGATTCATGCCGACTTTATTAATTCTTCGTGTAATTCCTCCGAACGTTAGCAAACTGTAATTAATAGTACCATGCATTTCTTCTCTCAAGGAGTTACGCACCTTTTCAGCAAATAAGGTGGTAATCCTAAAATAAATCTTTCTTTCCAAATATCAGAATTATAATCATTTAGTTGGTAGACTTTTGATAAGAATACATCTATATACCAATGAAATTCTCCTAAATTTCTACATCTCAAGCGATGTAATTGCTGTCTATTTTTCTCCTTAATTAGAGTAATTTCTCCAGTGAATTCATTAAGGATGCATAGAAGCAAGACACTAACACAATCAGATTGAGTTTCCCAATTATCAGGGATTTGACTAGTACCTGCTTCAAGCTTAACATTGGGGTCAACTAAGTTTCTTGTGGTTTTGTCTCTATAAAGTATTCTTCCAAATTCATCCATTTTGACAGCACTCTCTATTTCAAGTATTTGGGCTCTAGTTAATCCATAATTCCACCATCCTCTTAATATTCCATTGAAAGAGGTGGTTATCATGAGAAAGATATTTCTTGGAGTATTTTCTCTGACTTCATAGGCATTACAGTATATTAACATACTGTGAACCATTTGGACGATTTAATATTCTGTTAATCCATCTAAGTTCCACTCATATAAAGAATTTCCTAAATAAGTTAATTAAGTGGTGTAAGTGTATGGAGTTTCTTCGAGTTGTAGATCAACAGGGGTTGGTCTAGGATAATAATTCTTTATCTTTGGCAATTTTATCTGGGGATTCCATTTCTTTAGACGATTTATTAATAAATCCTGTGAAGCAGAGACTCTTAGGATGCTAAATCCTTTTCCTCCCATATTAAGGCTTTCCATCCTATTGGATTATTCATTTTGTATTTCGTCTGTCATTGTGAATGGTCCCTCTTGCAAAATAATCCCTTTAGGTAATTGTCTGGGAACATATACTGCATTGGCAGAACTTTCTTCTAATTTTTCTTCTTTATCTTTATTGAATTCGGGTTTTAATTTGATTGTTCTTTCTATTCGATTTGTTTGTTCTCAAATGGTTAATAGACATAGATTGGTGTAATTGTTTTGTTCAATTATATCTCCAATACCTATACCTATGTCTCTAGCATTTGGGTCTGATTTTGATTCATAAATAGATGCATTTTTTACAGGCATGGCATAATTCTTGGTTTCTAGTATTAGGGACAGAAATATCAAGTTTCTTCCAAGGTGGGTGAGATTTATCAACTTTTTTTCCTTCAGTGTCTTTCCACGTTCTTGTTATCCTTCCTATAACTCTAATTTATTTTGGGCTTTGAGTTTCTTTTTCTTTGATTTTCCTTTTTTTTAAATATTCCATGAACCAGTCAAAGAAAGGTATATTTCTTTCTTCTTCCTCCATTTGGAAATACCATAATTCTCTCATCTTATCATTTTCTTCTGTGTTAAACCTTTTAAAGAACCAATCTTTTAAAGGATGATTTTTCAAATTTTCTCTAAGATAAGATTTATCAATTTCAAATTTTTTGACAGGTATTTCTTCTGGCTTTTGAATGCTAATCATTCTTATGGCTCCTTGGAGAAAATCACTCTCACTAGGGTTATAGGTTTTTTGTGATGAAGTTCTTTTATACACAGGGTGTTCGATTCCACTTTCTTTATTTCTAAAAACTTTTTGATCCATTTCTTCCTTTTCACCACTCCTTTGGTCATCATCTATTTCTTCTAATTTAAAACTTTTTCTTCCTTTCGTATAATCAGCAAAACTTCTCCTACCTTTTTTCATTTTTCTCCTAAAATTAATTTCAACATTTCCATTTGGTAATTTGACTATACTTTGTAAATCATCTGTTATTTCATTTACTCTTGGGGTGACATCTTCTATTTGTCAATTTCCTGGGAGAACTACTTCTTCCCAGCTGATGACTTTTGGCATAAACACATTATTGTTAAAGTTTGTTTCCATGAGAACTGTAGTTTTTTCTTTATCAACCTTATCTCTATAGGCTATCATGGGAAAGACAGAGATCATAGATTTGTAGAACACACGTTAAACTATAGCAAAAGGTTTACTTCTTGGACTCATCTTTAATCTTTTACTTTGAAATCCAATAGTTGCACAATCAAGAACATCATCATCATGAGCATCAATTGTGATATTAGGAAAGCAGTTAAAATAAACAGGTCCATGACAGAGACTTGATTCGATCATAGTATAAAGAGAATCATCAAACTCATCATGTCCCTGATCTCGCACATAAGCACACACTGAAACATTTAATCCTAATCGAAACAGTGGTTTGATTCCTACCTGAATTAATCCTATGTGCTGGTAGTTGTATTTGGTTCTGATTTGTTCAATAATTCTTCTATCAAGAACTTTAATTGTCTGTTTTCCTCCAGAGAGAGAAACAATTTTTTCCAACAGTTTTTATGTGGTAATCATTTTGTTCTTCAAATGTGCCATTACTATATATTTCTATTACAGGCAAGGCTGGCAACTTCCAGTTGGATATTGCTTGGTCAAAATTTTCATATATCATTTCTTCTGAATTTTTTGTTTTTTCTGAATTTTCTTTTTCTAAGCTATTATGGGTAGAACTCGTTAAAGTAGACTGGTAGGATGAAGGAGACGAATAAGATCTATTAGAAGGATACTGAAATGATTTAAATCAATTCTTAAAAAGCTTTGTTTTTCCCTTAGAATTTTCCATCTTTGTAGCTCGTAAGAAATAAGAAGAGTTTTGTCAACGATTTACAGCCCTTGATGCTTGATCCCGGCCTGAAGCGGGACTTACAACGCGACCACACTCTTTAGAAGATAAATGAGGCACAGAAGTGGAGAATAAGAAGGAAATAAAAACTCTAAAGAGAATTGGATAAATCAACTTGGCTAAAAAGCTTCAGATCCTGGTTAATAGATTTAATTCATCTAAATCATCTTTTTTTTTTAACACAAATTTAAATCCGAGATAATAATTCTAATTCTTCATTCAGTCTATTACAATATTCTCTTATCTGATTACACAAGCGTACTAGCATAGATCTTCTAATAGTTTGAACACGGATAACAAGATATCCTCCTACAGCTATATTTTTATCAATTTGTCTGATAGCATTTTCTTAATATTCGAACATTATCATAGTACCTCCTAAGAAGAGCAAGACGAATAGATATATTCTAGCAAAAGAAACGATTAGATAACAACAAGCATATAATATCAAACTTATAAAAACTTAATTACTTATAGAAGATTGTGCAGGACTTCAAACCTTAGCATACTCAAACTTCAAGCTCACACTCAAATTTCTTCTCACCACCTATCACTTTTTCTTCTTTGAATGAAGACTACATTTCTTCTCAGCATAACATCTAGCTATACCCCCCACCAAAAAGAGATGATTCCACTGGCTCTGATACCAACAACAGCAGGATCTACAATGACAGGAATCATCTCAAATTTCAAAGCTTCTTTTTCATTAATTTTTTTGTTTTAGTGACAGGAATCATATTAAATTTCAAAGCTTCTTCTTCATTAATTATTTTGGTTTAGCAAAATTTTTACGAAATAATTCATCTAACCGAGATTCCTTTTCGACTTCTTTTTCTATTCCTTTTGCTGAAGAATACCAAAACTTTCCACCACGAAGATAATCTGTAACTGAGTCATCGGGATTAACATGAGAGTCAGGGTCCCATCAAGGATGGAGATCTTCAAGGGGCACAACTTCATCATCAAGATTTTCTTCTGGATCATGATTACTATCCCAATCATGATCACCAATTTTTTTCTTTGGGAGATATTCTTCTAAAATTTGTTTAATCTTTTCTTCAAAATTGACGAAGTCAACAGATATGTCCATTGGCTTAGGAGATTTTTCTCGAGCTATTTCTTTGACAATCTTTTTGGCCAAGAGACCAGCCATGACCATTTCATTCTCAAAAGGTTTTTCTTCAGGAAGAAGAATTTCTTATTTAACAGGAGGAGAGATTTGATTCAGAATTCTCTCATAAGTATCATTTTCAATCTTAGGCCACCATTTTTGGTAAAAAGCCTGATAAAGAGATGGTAAACCATATAAATCCTTTTTTACTTCAAACTTCTATTGGAAAATATAAGGGATATGAAATTTAGCAAAGAAGCGAAGCATATTGATGGCTTCACATGGAACCTTTTCTTCAACTTGAGAGAACTTAATAAACAAATAACAAAAATTATCAGGAAGGATTTTCTGAGAAGCATCAAAATATGACCACCAAGTGAAGAGAAACCATGAAGGAACACTACGGTGGATAGGCATGACATCAGGACTTTCTTCTTTAAATCTGATGAACCAAGAATGATTATACTGACGATTTTGCCACATCAAAGTAAATTTCTAGGCATCAATATAATCCCAATAATTAAAGAACTTAGTAGAATTGTATAATTGGACTGATTTTGTCATCTATAAGGGATCATCCCAATCTTCCTTAGTAAGGATTTTGAGAATAGTGAACTTTGAATAAGTGATGATACCATTTGCATTCTTATTGTGGAAGATGAGGACACTTATTGTCTAATGCAGAATATTGAGATATCAATCTCTAGTTTTCCTTGTATCAAGGGAATAATAATGAAGCCCCTTCCCAAAGAGAAAATAAATATTATTTTTTTTACAGATCTTTCTTCCATAAGACAATCTGAAGTAGCAAGAATTCTATTACCAGTGTAAAGATATAATTCTGATTGACTTGGGTCTTTTGTTGGAGTAAAACCCTTTTGGCTTTCTTCTTGATCTGCCAATTTCTCTTGCCCTTTTTTCTTCATGAACGGGGAAGAGCTACTTGCCATTTTGTCGTCCCTGAAGAAATTCTCTAGAAAGAAAGTCAGGGAGAGAGTTATAATTTCCATTAATAAATTCAATTTTGAATTCAAAAACTCATAAAATGGCTTGCCATCTAGCAAATATTTGCTTAGAGACAAGATTTTTGACATCTTTTTCCAGAATTTCTTTTGCTGCTTTAGCATCCACTCTGATGAGAAATTATTTGTTCAATAAATCATGTTGGAATTTCGTCACACAAATAACTATGGCAAGAACTTCTTTTTTTATGGATGAATATTTCTTTTGTGCTTCATTCCATAATCCAAAATTAAATCTTATTAATTCTTCTTTTGAGTCTTTTTGTTGTAAGAGGATTCCACCATATCCAATATCAGAAGCATCAGTTTGAACTATTTTAAAAGCTTCTGGGTCAGATAAACATCTACAACGAAGATTTTTAACTCTTTCTTTTATCTTTTTTACTGCATTAGTGTGATGGATAGACCATTCCTGAGGATTTTTCTTTAACCTTTCCTGGAGAAGTTTTCTATCTTTTGCCAAATCTTGATAGAAAAATCCAACATAATTTAGACATCCAAGAAATCTTTTTAGCATATTTTTATCCTTAATTTCATCTGGAAATTTATCAGCAAATTGAATAACTCTATTAGTTGGAGTTATTTTTCTGCCTTGGATCTCAAATCCTAAGAACCTGATTTTTTGCTGAAAGAGATTCATTTTTCTCTTAGATAAAGCCAATCCATTTTCTTTTATGACTCTTTTGAAAATACCCAAGTGTTTCCAATGTTGTATCACAGATTCTGAGAAGATAAGAATATCATCAATGTAAACAATGGCAAACTGGGTGTAAGACGAGAAAATATTATTCATAATATTCTGAAATTCAGACGGAGCATTTTTCAATCCGAAAGGCATAACATTCCATTCATAATGCTCCATTGGAACAGTGAATGCAGTTTTATATCTATCTTCTTCTTTTATCTGGATTTGCCAAAATCCTGATTTTAAATCAAATTTTGAGAATATTTTGGCATTGTTTAACCTGTTTAGCAAATCCTAAGTATTAGGCAAAGGATACCTAATAGATTGAAGAACTTTGTTTAAAGGTTTATAATTGATTACCAATCTTAGAACTCCTCTTTCGATTTCAGCGGCCTTTTCAACATAAAATGTCGTACAACTCCAAGGGGTTTTGCTTTTTCTAATTAATCCTTTCTTCAGAAGATAATTGATTTCTTCTTGGCAAAGCTTTAAATGAGCAGCATCCATTTGGGATGGACGAGCTTTAGTAGGAATATTTTTATCATTGAAATCTTTTACATATGGTAATCCTACTATGTGTCTTTTTCTATTCCAAAAGGTGATGGTAATTCAGAACAACATTCTTCTTCAATCTGTTTGGTGAATTCTTCTAATTTTGTTTTAAATTCTTTTTTCTCTAATGCTTTTGTCATTTGAACAGATTTAATTTCATTCTTTAAACCTTTTACAAAATCTTCTTTGTTGGAAATGATTTGATTTATTCTTTGGATTTTTGAAAAGAATGGATTTATTCTTTAAACACTTGGGTATTTTCAAAAGAGTCATAAAAGAAAATGGATTGGCTTTATCAGAGCAAAAGAATACACCTGGGTATGTATTCCTGTCACTAAAGCAAAAGAACTAATGAAAAAGAAGCTTTGAAATTTGAGATGATTCTTGTCATTATAGATCCTGCTGTTGTTGGTATCAGAGCCAGTGGAATCATCTCTTTTTGGTGGGGGTATAGCTAGATGTTATGCTGAGAAGAAAAGTAGTCTTCATTCAAAGAAGAAAAGGTGCTAATTGGTGAGAAGAAATTTGAGTGTGAGCTTGAAGTTTGAGTGTGCTGAAGTTTGAAGTCCTGTACAATCTTCTGTAAGTAATTAAGTTTTTATAAGTTTGATATTATATGCTTGTTGTTATCTAATTATATTGTTTCTTTTGCTAGAATATGTCTATTCGTCTTGCTCTTCTTAGGAGGTACTATGATAATATTCGAATATTAAGAAAAATTGAAATCTTTTTAGACAATATAAGAAGACATTTGCAAACCTGCACCCACAGAAATAATCCTCGCCATCATGAGTTTGAAAGAAGAAGGATTGTTTTAATGCGTTCTTATGATGTCTTCCAACTAAATAAATTCCGAACTGAATCAAAACTGCAAGCTATGGCCTCCTGAGATGCCTCCTCATTCTATTAGGAGAGAAGAATTATTGCGTGATTTAAGACAACGTGAAAACCAGCTTAGAAGATTAGAAAATGCTATCAGACAAATTGATAAAAATATAGCTGTAGGAGGATATCTTGTTATCCGTGTTCAAACTATTAGAAGATCTATGCTAGTACGTTTGTGTAATCAGATAAGAGAATATTGTAATAGACTGAATGAAGAATTAAAATTATTATCTCGGATTTAAATTTGTGTTAAAAAAAAAAAAAGACGATTTAGATGAATTAAATCTATTAACTAGGATCTGAAGCTTTTTAGCCAAGTTGATTTCTCCAATTCTCTTTAGAGTTTTTATTTCCTTCTTATTCTCCACTTCTGTGCCTCGTTTATCTTCTAAAGAGTGTGGTCGCGTTGTAAGTCCCGCTTCAGGCCGTGATCAAGCATCAAGGGCTATAAATCGTTGACAAAACTCTTCTTATTTCTTACGAGCTACAAAGATGGAAAATTCTAAGGAAAAACAAAACTTTTTAACTGTAATAACTTAGAAAAAGAAAATTCAGAAAAAACAAAAAATTCAGAAGAAATGATATATGAAAATTTTGACCAAGCATTATCCAACTGTAAGTTGCTAGCTTTGCCTGTAACAGAAATATATAGTAATGGCACATTTAAAAAACAAAATGATTACCACATAAAAACTGTTGAAAAAACTGTTTCTCTCTCTGGAGGAAAACAGACAATTAAAGTTCTTGATAGAAGAATTATTGAACAAATTAGAACCAAATACAACTACCTGCACATAGGATTAATTCAGGTAGGAATCAAACCACTGTTTCGATTAGGATTAAATGTTTCAGTGTGTGCTTATGTGCGAGATCAGAGACATGATGAGTTTGATGATTCTCTTTATGCTATGATCGAATCAAGTCTCTGTCATGGACCTGTTTATTTTAACTGCTTTCCTAATATCACAATTGATGCCCATGATGATGATGTTTTCGATTGTGCAACCATTGGATTTCAAAGTAAAGGTTTAAAGATGAGTCCAAGAAGTAAACCTTTTGCTATAGTTTATCGTGTGTTCTACAAATCTATGACCTCTGTCTTTCCCATGATAGCCCATAGAGATAAGGTTGATAAAGAAAAAACTACAGTTCTCATGGAAACAAACTTAAACAGTAATGTGTTTATCCCAAAAGTCATCAGTTGGGAAGAAGTAGTTCTCCCAGGTAACTGGCAAATAGAAGATATCACCCCAAGAGTAAATGAAATAACAGATGATTTACAAAGTATAGTCAAATTACCAAATGGAAATGTTGAAATCAATTTTAGGAGAAAAATGGAAAAAGCTAGGAGAAGTTTTGCCGGTTATACGGAAGGAAGAAAAAGTTTTAAATTAGAAGAAATAGATGATGACCAAAGGAGTAGTGAAAAGGAAGAAATGGATCAAAAATTTTTTAGAAACAAAGAAAGTGGAATCGAACACCCTGTGTATAAAAGAACTTCATCACAAAAAACCTATAACCCTAGTGAGAGTGATTTTCTCCAAGGAGCCATAAGAATGGTTAGCATTCAAAAGCCAGATGAAATACCTGTCAAAAAATTTGAAATTGATAAACCATATCTTAGAGAAAATTTGAAAAAACATCCTTTAAAAGATTGGTTCTTTAAAAAGTTTAACAAAGAAGAAAAAGATAAAATGAGAGAATTATGGTATTTCCAAATGGAGGAAGAAGAAAGAAATATACCTTTCTTTGACTGGTTCATGGAATATTTTAAAAAAGGGAAAATTAAAGAAAAAGAAACTTAAAGCTCAAAACAAATAAGAGTTATAGGTATAGTTAGATGTTATGCTGAGAAGAAAAGGTGTCTTCATTCAAAGAAGAAAAGGTGTCTTCATTCAAAAAAGAAAAGATGCTAGTTGGTGGTAAATATCCCATCCTCTAATGATGGTGTTGGTTAATATCTTGTCTTGATTCGAAGAAGAAAAGTAGGCATCTAATCTAGTCAAAATGAAGTCTTGGTGTTGCTCATGTCATGATATTGTTAAGCTGCCATATGTCATCTTCCTATCAAAAGTAGATAAAGTTGTTTTGTCCTTTTGGTGGGGGTATGCTAAACTTGTTTCTTGTGCATTCCATTTGGCAAAATGTTGCTCCACCTAATGTACCTTAGCCCAAAGATGGAATCCCCTTTTGAAAAGTTTGTTTGGAGGCTTGTGTCGGTAGCCAACCTTTTTTCTATTTCATTTGTTTTGAGGTCCTCTCATGATGGGAGGTGAATGAGTTCTTTTGTATGCTCCATCTATATAAGGAGCTGGTGTTTCCATTTGTGGGGAAGAGATCGAAAAATAGGCTCAGTTAGATATAGAAAAATAAAAGTTCAGAGTCTAAGTGTGAGTGTGAGTGTGAGCTTGAAGTTTGAGTGTGCTAAAATTTGAAGTCCTGTACAATCTTCTGTAAGTAATTAAGTTTTTATAAGTTTGATATTAAAAAAAAAAGTGTCTTCATTCAAAAAAGAAAAGATGCTAGTTTGTCCAGTTTGTCCAGTTTGTTCACTTTCTCCATTTTGTCTAGTTTGTCAACTTTCTCCAGTTGGTCTAGTTTGTCAAGTCCAGTTTGTCCACTTTGTTTAGTTGGTCCAATTTGTCTTGTTCGTCGAATTTGACTAGTTTTTCCAATTTGTCCACTTTGTGTAGTTTGACAAATTTGTCCACTTTTTCCAATTCATTCAATTTGTCCACTTTGTCCAATTCGTGCATTTTTTTTCACTTTGTCTTGTTCGTCCTGTTTGACAAGTTTTTCTAGTTTGTCCACTTTGTTCAGTTAGTCCAGTTTGTCATGTTCGTCCAGTATATCCACTTTGACAAATTTGTCCACTTTTTTCAATTGGTTTAGTTTGTCTACTTTGTCCTGTTCATCCAGATTGTCCACTTTGTTCACTTTGTCCAATTTGTCTAGTTTGTCAAGTTTGTTCAGTTGGTCCAGTTTGACCAATTTGTCCTATTTGTCTAGTTTATCTAATTTGTCTAGTTCATCCTATTTGTCTAATTCGTCATATTCGTATAGTTAGTCCACTTTATCCATTTTCTCCAGTTTGCCCACTTTCTAAAGTTCGTCTACTTTTTCATATTTGTCCACTTTTTCCAAATTCGTCCAGTTTGTTCACTTTGTCCAGTTTGTTCACTTTGCTCACTTTGTCCAGTTTGTCTAGTTTGTCTAGATTGTTCAGTTTGTCCAATTTGTCCATTTTGACCACTTTATCTAATTTTTCCAATCTGTCTACTTTGTCCAGTTGGTCAAGTTTGTCCACTTTGTCCTGTACGTCCAGTTTAACTAGTTTTTCCAATTTGTCCACTTTGTTCAGGTAGTCCAGTATGTCTTGTTCGTCCTATTTGAGTTGTTTTTCCAGTTTGTCCACTTTGTACAATTCATCCACTTTGTCCTGTTTGTCCACTTTTTCCAATTCGTTCAGTTTGTCAACTTTGTCCTGTTCGTCCAGTTTGTCCACTTTTTCCATTTTGTATAATATGTCAAATTTATCCAGTTTGTCCAATTTGTCCAGCTTGACCAGTTTATCTAATTTGTCCAATTCGTCTAGTTATTCCAGTTGGTTTATTTTGCCGAATCTATTTTGTCGAATTTGTGCAGTTGGTCCATTTTTTCCAATTTGTCCAATTTGACTAGTTTACCTAGCATGTCCAATTCAGTTTGTCCACTTTGTTCTATTGGTCCAATTCGTCTAGTTTGAGTACTTCGTCCACTTTGTACAGTTCCTCCACTTTGACAAATTTGTCCACTTTTTCTAATTCGTTTAGTTTATCCACTTTGTCTTGTTCATCTAGTTTGTCAAGTTCGTCCACTTTGTTCACTTTGTTTAATTTGTCAAGTATGTCCAAGGTTGTCCAGTTTGACCAATTTGTCTAGTTTGTCCAGTTTATCTAATTTGTCCAGTTCATTCTATTTGTGCAATGTTGCAGTCTGTGCTTATGTGCGAGATCAGAGACATGATGAATTTGATGATTCTCTTTATGCTATGGTTGAATCAAGTCTCTGTCATGGACCTGCTTATTTTAACTGCTTTCCCAATATCACAATTGATGCTCATGATGATGATATTCTTGATTGTGCTACTATTGGATTTCAAAGTAAAGGATTAAAAATGAGTCCAAGAAGTAAACCTTTTGCTATAGTTTATCGTGTGTTCTACAAATCCATGATCTCTGTCTTTCCCATGATAGCCTATAGAGATAAGGTTGATAAAGAAAAAACTACAGTTCTGATGGAAACAAACTTCAACAATAATGTGTTCATCCCAAAAGTCATCAGCTGGGAAGAAGTTGTTCTCCCAGGAAATTGGCAAATAGAAGATGTCACCCCAAGAGTAAATGAAATCACAGATGATCTACAAAGTATAGTCAAATTACCAAATGGTAATGTTGAAGTCAATTTCAGAAGAAAAATGGAAAAAGCTAGGAGAAGCTTTACAGGTTATACAGAAGGAAGAAAAAGTTTTAAATTAGAAGAAATGGATGATGACCAAAGGAGTAGTGAAAAGGAGGAAATGGATCAAAAAGTTTTTAGGAACAAAGAGAGTGGAATCGAACACCCCGTGTATAAAAGAACTTCATCACAAAAGACTTATAACCCTAGTGAGAGTGATTTTCTCCAAGGAGCCATAAGAATGGTTAGCATTCAAAAGCCAGAAGAAATACCTGTTAAAAAATTCCAAATTGATAAACCATATCTTAGAGAAAATTTGAAAAATCATCCTTTAAAAGATTGGTTCTTTAAAAAGTTTAACACAGAGGAAAAAGATAAAATGAGAGAATTATGGTATTCCCAAATGGAGGAAGAAGAAAGAAATATACCTTTCTTTGATTGGTTTATGGAATATTTTAAAAAAGGGAAAATTAAAGAAAAAGAAACTCTAAACCCAGAACAAATAAGAGTTATAGGAAAAACCACAAGAACCTGGAAAGACACTGAAGGAAAAGAAGTTGATAAATCACATCCACCTTGGAAGAAACTTGATATTTCTGTCCCTAATACAGAAACCAAGAATTATGCCATGCCTGTAAAGAATGCATCTATTTATGAAACAAAATCAGATCCAAATGCTAGAGACATAGGTATAGGTATTGGAGATATAATTGAACAAAACAATTACACCAATCTGTGTCTATTAACCATTGGAGAACAAACAGATCGAATAGAAAGAACAATCAAATTAAATTCAATAAAGATAAAGATGAAAAATTAGAAGAAAGCTCTGCCAATGCAGTTTATGTTCCCAGACAATTACCTAAAGGGATTACTCTGCAAGAAGGACCATTCATATTGACAGACGAAATGCAAAAAGAATTATCCAATAGTATGGAAAGCCTCAATATGGGAGGAAAAGGATTCAGCATCCTAAGAGTCTCTGCTTCAGAGGAATTATTAATAAATCGTCTAAAGAAATGGAATCCTCAGGCGAAATTACCAGAGACAAAGAATTATTATCCCAGACCAACCCCTGTTGATCTACAACTTGAAGAAGCTCCATACACTTATACCTCAGAATTAACCTATTCAGGAAATTGTTTATATGAGTGGAATTTGGATGGATTAACAGAATATCAAATTGTCCAAATGGTTCACAGTATGTTAATATACTGTAATGCATGTGAAGTCAGAGGAAATACTCCAAGGAATGTCTTTCTGATGATAACCACCTCTTTCAATGGGATATTAAGAGGATGGTGGAATTATGGATTAACTGGAGCTCAAAGACTTGAAATTGAGAGTGTTGTCAAAATGGATGAATTTGGAAGAATCCTTTATAGAGACAAAACCACTAGGAAATTTAGTTGATCCAAATGTTAAGCTTGAAGCAGGTACTAGTCAAGTCCCTGATAATTGGGAAACTCAATCTGATTGTGTTAGTGTCTTGCTTCTATGCATCCTCAATGAATTCACTGGAGGAATTGCTCTAATTAAGGAGAAAAATAGGCAGCAATTACATCGCTTGAGATGTAGAAATTTAGGAGAATTTCGTTGGTATAGAGATGTATTCTTGTCAAAAGTCTACCAACTGAATGATTGTAATTCTGATATTTGGAAAGAAAGATTTATTTCAGGATTACCACTCCTATTTGCTGAAAAGGTGCGTAATTCTCTGAGAGAAGAAATGCATGGTACTATTAATTATAGTTTGCTGACTTTCGGAGGAATTATACAAAGAATTAACAAAGTTGGCATGAATCTTTGTACTGATTTAAAGATCAGTAAACAAGCTGAAAAAATGAGAAAATATTCTGGAGATAAAGAATTAGGAGATTTTTGTTTCCAGTTTGGTTTAGATCAAACGCCTGAATCAAAGAGAAAACCTTTGCGTTCTAGATTTTCTCAGGATAGAAGAAACAAAATGATAAAAAAGTATAAACCCGGAAGATATAAAAAAGGAAGAAAATCCTATGATATCATCCCATTCAAAAGAAAACCTAAAAAATATTTCAAAAAGAAATATATAAAAGAAAATGTTCCGACTTGTTATAATTGAGGAAAAAAGGGTCATTATGCAAGTAAATGTTTTAAAAAAGAAAATCCTTCTAAAAAGAAACTTAGAAAAATCAATGCAAAAAATGATGACGAAAATACTGAAAAAGAACAATCTGATTCAAGTTCTTCAGAAGAAGATGAAGAATATGAATCTGATTCATCAACTGACATTGAAGAAAATAGTCTTCAGGTTCAGCTCATCAAACAATTCCAATCATGTACTTGTCATTCAGATGATGAAGAATCTGAAGGAGAATGGTCGATACCATCTGATGAAGATCTTGGTATCCACATTCGTGTCCTCACTGCCCCTCAAAAATTACTTTTAGAAATGATTGATAATATCCCTGATCCAGAGAAAAAAGTTCAATTTTTAAATCAGATTTCAAAATTGGGGGGAGGAGAAGAAGGAGAAAGTTCACAACAAAAAATTTCCTTTGAAGAAAATGAAAATGGTGATAAAACACCATATTATCCAAAAAGGATAAAGGAAAAAGAGACATTTCATACACCAACCTATTCCATGATTGACCTCAACAACGGTTTGATTCCTACCTGAATTAATCCTATGTGCAGGTAGTTGTATTTGGTTCTAATTTGTTCAATAATTCTTCTATCAAGAACTTTGATCGTCTGTTTTCCTCTAGAGAGAGAAACAGTTTTTTCAACAGTTTTTATGTGATAATCATTTTGCTCTTCAAATGTGCCATTGCTATATATTTCTGTTACAGGCAAGGCTGGCAACTTCCAATTTGATATCGCTTGATCAAAATTTTCATATATCATTTCTTCTGAATTTTTTGTTTTTTCTGAACTTTCTTTTTCTAAGCTATTACGGGTAAAACTGGTTAAAGCAGACTGATAGGACGAAGAAGATGAATTAGATCTATTAGAAGGATACTGAAATGATTTAAACCAATTCTTAAAAAGTTTTGTTTTTCCCTTAGAATTTTCCATTTTTGTAACTCGTTAGAAACAAGAAGAGTTTTTGTCAACGATTTACTGCCCTTGACGCCTGATCACGGCCTGAAGCGGGACTTACAACGCGACCACACTCTTAGGAAGATGAACGAGGCACAGAACTGGAGAATAAGAAGGAAAATAAAAACTCTAAAGAGAATTGGGTAGATCAACCTGGCTAAATAGCTTCAGATCCTGGATAATAAATTTAATTCATCTAAATCCCGTTTTTTTTTTTTTTTTAACACAAATTTAAATACGAGATAATAATTCTAATTCTTCATTCAATCTATTACAATACTCTCTGATTTGGTTACACAAGCGTACTAACATAGATCTTCTAATAGTTTGAACACGAATAACAAGATACCCTCCTAATAGAAATAGGTGGCATCTCAGAAGGCCATAGCTTGTAGTTTTGATTTAATTCTAAAAACTTCTAATTGTATTACAGCATATGCTCGAAGCAAGAGAATCCTTCTTATTTCATGTTGATAATGTTGTGGATTATTCTTATGCGGACAAGTTTGCAAATGTCTTCTTATGATTTCAATGGCTCGCTCTATTTTTCTTAGTCTTCGGACATCATCATAATATTTCTTAAGCAAAACCAGACGGATAGACATAATGTAAAAGAAACAGCATGATTAGATAATAACAAACATATAACGTCAAACTTAAAAACTTAATTACTTACAGAAGATGATACAGGACTTTAGACTCTAGCACACTTAAACTTCAAGCTCTAGCACTCCAACTTCAAACTCACACTCACACTCACACTTTTTTTTTTTTTTTACAATTTTGGGCTACTTCTGTCTATTCTCCTCTCCAAAGGAAACCCCCCTGCTCCTTATATAGATGGAGCAAATACAATAAGAGATTCCTCTCATCCGACCATGAGAGGACTTGCAACAAACAAAGGAATGGCCACCGACATTTTCTAACCAAGTTAACCTTTCATCAAGCTCATTTTGTTTTTTGATTAATTCTATTTTTAATTCTCGAAGTTCTCTCTTTTGATCCTTTAATTCTCTTTGTAAATCTGAGAGAGTTAAGGGTTTATTTATAGTATGAATTTTTTCTGCTCTATTCATGAGGTCAATCATGGAATAGGTTGGTGTATGAAATGTCTCTTTTTCCTTTATCCTTTTTGGATAATATGGTGTTTTATCACCATTTTCATTTTCTTCAAAGGAAATTTTTTGTTGTGAACTTTCTCCTTCTTCTCCTCCCCCCAATTTTGAAATCTGATTTAAAAATTGAACTTTTTTCTCTGGATCAGGTTGTTATCAATCATTTCTAAAAGTAATTTTTGAGGGGCAGTGAGGACACGAATGTGGATACCAAGATCTTCATCAGATGGTATCGACCATTCTCTTTCAGATTCTTCATCATCTGAATGACAAGTACATGATTGGAATTGTTTGATGAGCTGAACCTGAAGACTATTTTCTTCAATGTCAGTTGATGAATCAGATTCATATTCTTCATCTTCTTCTGAAGAACTTGAATCAGATTGTTCTTTTTCAGTGTTTTCGTCATCATTTTTTGCATTGATTTTTCTAAGTTTCTTTTTAGAAGGATTTTCTTTTTTAAAACATTTACTTGCATAATGACCCTTTTTTCCGCAATTATAACAAGTCGGAACATTTTCTTTTATATATTTCTTTTTGAAATATTTTTTAGGTTTTCTTTTGAATGGGATGATATCATCAGATTTTCTTCTTTTTTTATATCTTCCGGGTTTATACTTTTTATCATTTTGTTTCTTCTATCCTGAGAAAATCTAGAACGCAAAGGTTTTCTCTTTGATTCAGGCGTTTGATCTAAACCAAACTGGAAACAAAAATCTCCTAATTCTTTATCTCCAGAATATTTTCTCATTTTTTCAGCTTGTTTACTGATCTTTAAATCAGTACAAAGATTCATGCCAACTTTGTTAATTCTTTGTATAATTCCTCCGAAAGTTAGCAAACTATAATTAATAGTACCATGCATTTCTTCTCTCAAGGAATTACGCACCTTTTCAGCAAATAAGGGTGGTAATCCTGAAATAAATCTTTCTTTCCAAATATCTGAATTACAATCATTCAGTTGGTAGACTTTTGACAAGAATACATCTCTATACCAACGAAATTCTCCTAAATTTCTACATCTCAAGCGATGTAATTGCTGCCTATTTTTCTCCTTAATTAGAGCAATTCCTCCAGTGAATTCATTGAGGATGCATAGAAGCAAGACACTAACACAATCAGATTGAGTTTCCCAATTATCAGGGACTTGACTAGTACCTGCTTCAAGCTTAACATTTGGATCAACTAAATTTCCTGTGGTTTTGTCTCTATAAAGGATTCTTCCAAATTCATCTATTTTGACAGCACTCTCAATTTCAAGTCTTTGAGCTCCAGTTAATCCATAATTCCACCATCCTCTTAATATCCCATTGAAAGAGGTGGTTATCATCAGAAAGATATTCCTTGGAGTATTTCCTCTGACTTCACATGCATTACAGTATATTAACATACTGTGAACCATTTGGACAATTTGATATTCTGTTAATTCATCCAAATTCCACTCATATAAAGAATTTCCTGAATATGTTAATACTGGTGTAATTCCTACAAAATGTATTTACCAACAGTGGAGAGTTCAGGTAAAAATAAAAATAAAAAACTTCGAGAAGATTGTCAATGTCATAATTGACACTGGCGCTAACTTAAATGTTATCAGACTTGGAATCGTTCCTATTGAATTTACAAGTGAATCAAAACAGTTTGTTTCAGCTGCTAATGGAACGTCTATTTCCATAGAAAGAAAAATCCCAAATGTTCATGTTTGCATGAAAGGAGTCTGTGTTACTTCACCCTTTATTATTTCAGAAGATATTGTTAATGATGTACTCCTTGGATCTCCATTTATTCTTAAAATCCAACCCTTTTCTGTAACAACAAAAGGAATTTCTACACATATCAAAGGGATTGAAGTAAATCTTGATTTTATAGATGATCCTTGTGAGACAAAAATCCAAAGGATAAATCAGGTTATTGCCACAAGAGAAAATTACATAAATGGATTAAAAAATGAAATTAAATGGGTCCAAATGACAAAAGAATTAGAGAAAAAAGAATTTAAAACAAAATTAGAAGAATTCACCAAACAGATTGAAGAAGAATGCTGTTCTGAATTACCATCAGCCTTTTGGAATAGAAAAAGACACATAGTAGGATTACCATATGTAAAAGATTTTAATGAAAAGGATATTCCTACTAAAGCTCGTCCATCTCAAATGGATGCTGCCCATTTGAAACTTTGTCAAGAAGAAATCCATGATCTGCTGAAGAAAGGATTAATTAGAAAAAGCAAATCCCCTTGAAGCTGTACGGCATTTTATGTTGAAAAGGCCGCTGAAATCGAAAGAGGAGTTCCAAGATTGGTAATCAATTATAAACCTTTGAACAAAGTCTTACAATCTATTAGGTATCCTTTGCCTAATACTCAGGATTTGCTAAACAGATTAAACAATGCCAAAATATTTTCAAAATTTGATTTAAAATCAGGATTTTGGCAGATTCAGATAAAAGAAGAAGATAGATATAAAACTGCATTCACTGTTCCAATGGGGCATTATGAATGGAATGTTATGCCTTTTGGATTGAAAAATGCTCCGTCTGAATTTCAGAATATTATTAATAATATTTTCTCATCTTACACCCAGTTTGCCATTGTTTACATTGATGATATTCTTATCTTTTCAGAATCCGTGTTTCAACATTGGAAACACTTGGGTATTTTCAAAAGAGTCATAAAAGAAAATGGATTGGCTTTATCCAAAAGAAAAATGAATCTCTTTCAGCAGAAAATCAAGTTCTTAGGATTTGAAATCCAAGATAGAAAAATAACTCCAACTAATAGAGTTATTCAATTTGCTGATAAATTTCCAGATGAAATTAAGGATAAAAATATGCCCATCAACTTTTGAAGTGCCTTTTGGTGACTAGTGTCGGTGGCCATTCCTTTGTTTGTTGCAAGTCCTCTCATGGTCGGATGAGAGGAATCTCTTATTGTATTTGCTCCATCTATATAAGGAGCAGGGGGGTTTCCTTTGGAAAGGAAAAGAATAGAGAGAAGTAGCCCAAAATTGTAAAAAAAAAAAAAAAGTGTGAGTGTGAGTGTGAGTTTGAAGTTGGAGTGCTAGAGCTTGAAGTTTAAGTGTGCTAGAGTCTAAAGTCTTGTATCATCTTCTGTAAGTAATTAAGTTTTTAAGTTTGACGTTAAAAAAAAAAAAAAAAAAAAAAAAAACGGGATTTAGATGAATTAAATTTATTATCCAGGATCTGAAGCTATTTAGCCAGGTTGATCTACCCAATTCTCTTTAGAGTTTTTATTTTCCTTCTTATTCTCCAGTTCTGTGCCTCGTTCATCTTCCTAAGAGTGTGGTCGCATTGTAAGTCCCGCTTCAGGCCGTGATCAGGCGTCAAGGGCAGTAAATCGTTGACAAAAACTCTTCTTGTTTCTAACGAGTTACAAAAATGGAAAATTCTAAGGGAAAAACAAAACTTTTTAAGAATTGGTTTAAATCATTTCAGTATCCTTCTAATAGATCTAATTCGTCTTCTTCATCCTATCAGTCTGCTTTAACCAGTTTTACCCGTAATAGCTTAGAAAAAGAAAGTTCAGAAAAAACAAAAAATTCAGAAGAAATGATATATGAAAATTTTGAACAAGCGATATCAAATTGGAAGTTACCAGCCTTGCCTGTAACAGAAATATATAGCAATGGCACATTTGAAGAGCAAAATGATTATCACATAAAAACTGTTGAAAAAACTGTTTCTCTCTCTGGAGGAAAACAGACGATCAAAGTTCTTGATAGAAGAATTATTGAACAAATCAGAACCAAATACAACTACCTGCACATAGGATTAATTCAGGTAGGAATCAAACCGTTGTTTCGATTAAGATTAAATGTTGTAGTCTGTGCTTATGTGCGAGATCAGAGACATGATGAATTTGATGATTCACTTTAATGCTATGGTTGAATCAAGTCTCTGTCATGGACCTGCTTATTTTAACTGCTTTCCCAATATCACAATTGATGCTCATGATGATGATATTCTTGATTGTGCTACTATTGGATTTCAAAGTAAAGGATTAAAAATGAGTCCAAGAAGTAAACCTTTTGCTATAGTTTATCGTGTGTTCTACAAATCCATGATCTCTGTCTTTCCCATGATAGCCTATAGAGATAAGGTTGATAAAGAAAAAACTACAGTTCTGATGGAAACAAACTTCAACAATAATGTGTTCATCCCAAAAGTCATCAGCTGGGAAGAAGTTGTTCTCCCAGGAAATTGGCAAATAGAAGATGTCACCCCAAGAGTAAATGAAATCACAGATGATCTACAAAGTATAGTCAAATTACCAAATGGTAATGTTGAAGTCAATTTCAGAAGAAAAATGGAAAAAGCTAGGAGAAGCTTTGCCGGTTATACGGAAGGAAGAAAGAGTTTTAAATTAGAAGAAATGGATAATGACCAAAGGAGTAGTGAAAAGGAGGAAATGGATCAAAAAGTTTTTAGGAACAAAGAGAGTGGAATCGAACACCCCGTGTATAAAAGAACTTCATCACAAAAGACTTATAACCCTAGTGAGAGTGATTTTCTCCAAGGAGCCATAAGAATGGTTAGCATTCAAAAGCCAGAAGAAATACCTGTTAAAAAATTCCAAATTGATAAACCATATCTTAGAGAAAATTTGAAAAATCATCCTTTAAAAGATTGGTACTTTAAAAAGTTTAACACAGAGGAAAAAGATAAAATGAGAGAATTATGGTATTCCCAAATGGAGGAAGAAGAAAGAAATATACCTTTCTTTGATTGGTTTATGGAATATTTTAAAAAAGGGAAAATTAAAGAAAAAGAAACTCAAAACCCAGAACAAATAAGAGTTATAGGAAAAACCACAAGAACCTGGAAAGACACTGAAGGAAAAGAAGTTGATAAATCACATCCACCTTGGAAGAAACTTGATATTTCTGTCCCTAATACAGAAACCAAGAATTATGCCATGCCTGTAAAGAATGCATCTATTTATGAAACAAAATCAGATCCAAATGCTAGAGACATAGGTATAGGTATTGGAGATATAATTGAACAAAACAATTATACCAATCTGTGTTATTAACCATTGGAGAACAAACAGATCGAATAGAAAGAACAATCAAATGAAAATCTGAAATCAATAAAGATAAAGATAAAAAATTAGAAGAAAGCTCTGCCAATGCAGTTTATGTTCTCAGACAATTACCTAAAGGGATTACTCTGCAAGAAGGACCATTCATATTGACAGACGAAATGCAAAAAGAATTATCCAATAGGATGGAAAGCCTCAATATGGGAGGAAAAGGATTCAGCATCCTAAGAGTCTCTGCTTCAGAGGATTTATTAATAAATCGTCTAAAGAAATGGAATCCTCAGGCGAAATTGCCAGAGACAAAGAATTATTATCCCAGACCAACCCCTGTTGATCTACAACTTGAAGAAGCTCCATACACTTATACCTCAGAATTAACCTATTCAGGAAATTCTTTATATGAGTGGAATTTGGATGGATTAACAGAATATCAAATTGTCCAAATGGTTTACAGTATGTTAATATACTGTAATGCATGTGAAGTCAGAGGAAATACTCCAAGGAATATCTTTCTGATGATAACCACCTCTTTCAATGGGATATTAAGAGGATGGTGGAATTATGGATTAACTGAAGCTCAAAGACTTGAAATTGAGAGTGCTGTCAAATGGATGAATTTGGAAGAATCCTTTATAGAGACAAAACCACAGGAAATTTAGTTGATCCAAATGTTAAGCTTGAAGCAGGTACTAGTCAAGTCCCTGATAATTGGGAAACTCAATCTGATTGTGTTAGTGTCTTGCTTCTATGCATCCTCAATGAATTCACTGGAGGAATTGCTCTAATTAAGGAGAAAAATAGGCAGCAATTACATCGCTTGAGATGTAGAAATTTAGGAGAATTTCGTTGGTATAGAGATGTATTCTTGTCAAAAGTCTACCAACTGAATGATTGTAATTCAGATATTTGGAAAGAAAGATTTATTTCAGGATTACCACCCTTATTTGCTGAAAAGGTGCGTAATTCCTTGAGAGAAGAAATGCATGGTACTATTAATTATAGTTTGCTAACTTTCGGAGGAATTATACAAAGAATTAACAAAGTTGGCATGAATCTTTGTACTGATTTAAAGATCAGTAAACAAGCTGAAAAAATGAGAAAATATTCTGGAGATAAAGAATTAGGAGATTTTTGTTTCCAGTTTGGTTTAGATCAAACGCCTGAATCAAAGAGAAAACCTTTGCGTTCTAGATTTTCTCAGGATAGAAGAAACAAAATGATAAAAAAGTATAAACCCGGAAGATATAAAAAAGGAAGAAAATCCGATGATATCATCCCATTCAAAAGAAAACCTAAAAAATATTTCAAAAAGAAATATATAAAAGAAAATGTTCCGACTTGTTATAATTGCGGAAAAAAGGGTCATTATGCAAGTAAATGTTTTAAAAAAGAAAATCCTTCTAAAAAGAAACTTAGAAAAATCAATGCAAAAAATGATGACGAAAACACTGAAAAAGAACAATCTGATTCAAGTTCTTCAGAAGAAGATGAAGAATATGAATCTGATTCATCAACTGACATTGAAGAAAATAGTCTTCAGGTTCAGCTCATCAAACAATTCCAATCATGTACTTGTCATTCAGATGATGAAGAATCTGAAGGAGAATGGTCGATACCATCTGATGAAGATCTTGGTATCCACATTCGTGTCCTCACTGCCCCTCAAAAATTACTTTTAGAAATGATTGATAACATACCTGATCCAGAGAAAAAAGTTCAATTTTTAAATCAGAGTAGGATTACCATATGTAAAAGATTTTAATGAAAAGGATATTCCTACTAAAGCTCGTCCATCTCAAATGGATGCTGCCCATTTGAAACTTTGCCAAGAAGAAATCAATGATCTGCTGAAGAAAGGATTAATTAGAAAAAGCAAATCCCCTTGGAGCTGTACGGCCTTTTATGTTGAAAAGGCCGCTGAAATCGAAAGAGGAGTTCCAAGATTGGTAATCAATTATAAACCTTTGAACAAAGTCTTACAATCTATTAGGTATCCTTTGCCTAATACTCAGGATTTGCTAAACAGATTAAACAATGCCAAAATATTTTCAAAATTTGATTTAAAATCAGGATTTTGGCAGATTCAGATAAAAGAAGAAGATAGATATAAAGCTGCATTCACTGTTCCAATGGGGCATTATGAATGGAATGTTATGCTTTTTGGATTGAAAAATGCTCCGTCTGAATTTCAGAATATTATGAATAATATTTTCTCATCTTACACCCAGTTTGCCATTGTTTACATTGATGATATTCTTATCTTTTCAGAATCTGTGTTTCAACATTGGAAACACTTGGGTATTTTCAAAAGAGTCATAAAAGAGAATGGATTGGCTTTATCCAAAAGAAAAATGAATCTCTTTCAGCAGAAAGTCAAGTTTTTAGGATTTGAAATCCAAGACAGAAAAATAACTCCAACTAATAGAGTTATTCAATTTGCTGATAAATTTCCAGATGAAATTAAGGATAAAAATATGCTACAAAGATTTCTTGGATGTCTAAATTATGTTGGATTTTTCTATCAAGATTTGGCAAAAGATAGAAAACTTCTCCAAGAAAGATTAAAGAAAAATCCTGAAGAATGGTCTATCCAACACACTAATGCAGTGAAAAAGATTAAAGAAAGAGTTAAAAATCTTCCTTGTAGATGTTTATCTGACCCAGAAGCTTTCAAAATAGTTCAAACTGATGCCTCTGATGTCGGATATGGAGGAATTCTTTTACAACAAAAAGACTCAAGAGAAGAATTAATAAGATTCAATTCTGGATTATGGAATGAAGCACAAAAGAAATATTCAACCATCAAAAAGGAAGTTCTTGCATAGTTATTTGTGTGACAAAGTTCCAACATGATTTATTGAACAAAGAATTTCTGATCAGAGTTGATGCTAAAGCAGCAAAAGAAATTCTGGAAAAGGATGTCAAAAATCTTGTCTCTAAGCAAATATTTGCTAGATGGCAAGCCATTTTATCAGTGTTTGAATTTAAGATTGAATTTATTAATGGAAATGCTAACTCTCTCCCTGACTTTCTTACTAGAGAATTTCTTCAGGGACGACAAAATGGCAAGTAGTTCTTCCCCGTTCATGAAGAAAAAAGGGAATGAAAAATTGGCAGATCAAGAAGAAAGCCAAAAGGGTTTTACTCCAACAAAAGACCCAAGTCAATCAGAATTATATCTTTACACCAGTAACAGAATTCTTGTTACTTCAGATTGTCTTATGGAAGAAAGATCTGTAGAAGATAATGTTTATTTTCTCTTTGGAAAGGGGCTTCATTATCATTCCCCTGATAAAAGAAAAACCAGAGATTGGTATCTCAATATTTTGCATCAGACGAAAAGTGTCCTCATCTTCCACAACAAAAATGCAAATGGTATCATCACTTACTCAAAATTCACTATTCTCAAAATCCTTACTGAGGAAGATTGGGATGGTCCCTTGTATATGACAAAATCAGTCAAATTATACAACTCTATTGAGTTCTATAATTATTGGGATTATATTGATGCCTGGAAATTTGCTTTGATGTGGCAAAATCGTCAGTATAATCACTCCTGGTTCATCAGATTCAAAGAAGAAAGTCCTGATGTCACTCCTATTCATCGCAATTTTCCATCCTGGTTTCTCTTCACATGGTGGTCATATTATGGTGCTTCTCAGAAAATCCTTCCTGATAATTTTCGTTATTTATTTATTAAGTTCTCTCAGGTTGAAGAAAAGGTTCCATGTGAAGCCATCAATATGCTTCGCTTCTTTGCTAAATTTCATATTCCTTATATTTTTCAATGGAAGTTTGAAGTAAAAAAGGATTTATATAATTTACCATCTCTTTATCAGACTTTTTATCAAAAGTGGTGGTCTAAGATTGAAAATGATACTTATGAGAGAATTCTGAATCAAATCTCTCCTCCTGTTAAAGAAGAAATTCCTCTTCCAGAAGAAAAGCCTTTTGAGAATGAAACGCTCATGGCTGATCTTTTAGCCAAAAAGATTGCCAAAGAAATTGCTCGAGAAAAATCTCCTGAACCGATGGATATGTCTGTTGACTCCGTCAATTTTGAAGAAAAGATCAAGCAAATTTTAGAAGAATATCTCCCAAAGAAAAAAGTTGGTATTCATGATTGGGACTAGTAATCATGATCCGGATGAAAATCTTGATGATGAAGTTGTGCCTCTTGAAGATCTCCATCCTCGTTGGGACCCTGACTCTCATATTAATCCCGATGGCTCAGTTACAGAATATCTTCGTGGTGGAAAGTTTTGGTACTCGTCAGCAAAAGACAAAGGAAAAGAAAAAGAAGTCGAAAAGGAATTTCAGTTAGCTGAATTATTCTGAAAGAATTCTGCTAAAGCAAAAGTGGACTAACTGGAAAACTTGTCGAATATGACAAATTAGACAAACTGGGCAAATAGGACGAACTAGACAAATTAGATAAACTGGACAAACTTGATAAATTAGATAAACTGGACAAACTGAACAATATGGAGAAACTAGACAAAGTGAACGAATTGGAAAAGTGGACAAATTTGTCAAAGTAGACAAACAGGACAAAGTGGACAAGCTGGAAAAACTAGTCAAATTGGACCAACTGGAAAAACTCGTCAAATTGGACCAACTGAATGAATTAAAAAAAGTATACAAATTTGTCAGAGAGGACAAATAGGACAAAGTGGACGAACTGTATAAAGTGGTCAAACTAGATGAATAGGACAGTGGACGAACTGTACAATGTGGACAAACTGGAAAAACTAGCCAAACTGGACGAACAGGACAAAGTGGACAAACTGTACGAACTGGAGAAAGTGGACAAACTAGACATAGTGGACAAACTCCTTATTATCAAAACATCTAGCAGCATACCCCCACCAATTGAGATGATTCCACTGGCTCTGATACCAATTGGATAAGGATCGATTCAATTCTTGTTTTTCATCAATTCTTTTGCTTTTGCAGAATTTACGGGGAATAATTCAGCCAACCGAGACTCTTTCTCCTTTTCTTTTCCTTTGTCTTTTGCCAAAGTATACCAAAACTTTCCACCACGAAGGTATTCAATAACAGATCCATCAGGGTTAACATGAGAGTCAGGATCCCAACGAGGATGGAGATTTTCAAGGGGCACAACTTCATCATCAAGGTTTTCATCTGGGTCATGATTAGAATCCCAGTCATGATCATTATTTTTCTTCTTTGGAAGATATTCTTCTAATATTTGTTTAATCTTTTCTTCAAAATTAACAGATTCAACAGACATATCCATAGGCTTAGGAGATCTTTCACGAGCAATTTCTTTGGCAATCTTTTTAGCTAGAAGATCAGCCATGACCATTTCATTTTCAAGAGGCTTTTCATTTGGAAGAGGGTCATTTGATTTTTCAAAGGGAGAGATTTGATTTAGGATTCTCTCATAAGTATCATTCTCGATTTTAGGCCACCATTTTTGATAAAATGTTTGATACAAAGATGGAAGGCCGAAGAAATCATTTTTCACTTCAAATTTCCACTGGAAAATGTATGGAATATGGAATTTCGCAAAAAAATGGAGAACATTAAATGCTTCACATGGGACTTTTTCTTCTACTTGGCAGAATTTAATAAACAGATAGCTGGAAATTATCAGGGAGAATCTTCTAAGATGCTCCAAAATAAGACCACCAATTAAAAAGAAACAATGAAGGAACACTGTGGTGGATAAGAATAACATTAGGACTTTCTTCTTTAAACCTAATGAACCATGAATGACTGCATTGGCGATTTTGCCACATTAAGGTAAATTTCCAGGCATCTACATAATCTCATTAATTAAAATACTTAGTAGAATTGTAGAGTTGAACTGACCTAGTCATATATAAGGGACCATCCCAGTCTTCTTCAGAGAGGATTTTGAGAATAGTAAACTTTGAATATGTGACGATTCCATTTGCATTTTTGTTATGGAAGATGAGGACACTTTTCGTCTGGTGTAGGATATTGAGATACCATTCACAAGTTTTTCTTTTATCTGGGGAATAATAATGAAGTCCCTTACCAAAGAGAAAATATACATTATCTTCAACAGATCTTTCTTCCATAAGACAATCTGAAGTAACAAGAATTTTGTTACCAGTGTAAAGATATAATTCTGATTGACTTGGGTCTTTTGTTGGAGTAAAAACCTTTTGGTGTTCTTCTTGTTCTGCCAATTTCTTTTTTCCTTTCTTCTGAATGAATGGAGAAGAGCTACTCGCCATTTTGTCTTCCCTGAAGATATTCTCTAGTAAGAAAGTCAGGGAGAGAGTTAGAATTTCCATTGATAAATTCAATTTTGAATTCAAATACGGATAAAATGGCTTGCCATCTAGCAAATATCTACTTAGAGACAAGATTTTTGACATCTTTTTCTAAAATTTCTTTTGCAGCTTTTGCATAAACTCTGATCAGAAATTCTTTGTATAATAAATCATGTTGAAATTTTGTCACACAAAGGACAATGGCAAGGACATCCTTTTTAATAGTTGAATATTTCTTTTGAGCTTCATTCCAAAGACCAGAATTGAACCTTATTAATTCTTCCTTTGAATCTTTTTGTTGTAAAAGAATTCCTCCTAAACCCAATGTCAGAAGCATCTGTTTGGATTATTTTGAAGGCTTCTGGGTCAAATAGGCATCTGCAAGGGAGATTTTTAACTCTTTTTCTAATTCTTCTTACAGTATTAGTATGATTAGAAGTCCATTCTTTAGGATTTTTCTTTAATCTATCTTGGAGAAGTTTTCTATCTTTTGCCAAGTCTTGATAGAAAAAGGCTACATAATTTAAACTTCCTAGAAATCTTTGCAACATATTTTTGTCTTTAATTTCATCTGGGAATTTATCAGCAAATTGGATTACTCTGTTAGTTGGAGTGATCTTCCTGTCTTGGATTTCGAATCCTAAGAACCTGATCTTTTGCTGAAATAAATTCATTTTTCTTTTGGATAAGACTAAACCATTTTCCTTTATATTTCTTTTGAATATATTCAAAAGTTTCCAATGTTGATCCACTGATTCAGAAAAAATAAGAATATCATCAATGTAAACAATGGTGAATGGAGTATATGATGAAAAGATATTATTCATAATATTCTGAAACTCAGATTAATCCAAAGGGCATGACATTCCATTCATAATGACCCTTGGGTAATGCAAATGCAAGTCTTGTATCTGTCTTCTTCTTTTATCTGGATTTGCCAAAATCATGAATTTAAGTCAAATTTAGAAAATATTTTGGCATGGCATTATTTAGGTAGAGGATACCTAATAGATTACAACACTTTGTTTAAAGGCTTATAATTGATTACCAATCTTGGAACTCCGCTTTCAATTTCAGCAGCTTTCTCAACATAGAAATGCCGTACAGCTCCAAGGGGATTTATTTTTTCTGATCAATCCTTTCTTCAATAAGTTACTTATTTTTTCTTGACAAAGCTTTAAATGGTTTGCATCCATTTGTGATGGACGAGCTTTTGTAGGAATATCCTTTTCGTCAAACCCTTTAATATATGGTAGACTTACAATGTGTCTCTTTCTATTCCAGAATGCAGAGGGTAAGTCAGAGCAGCATTCATTTTCAAATTGCTTTATAAGGTTTTCTATTTTTTCTTTAAATTCTTTTTTCTCCAAAATTTTTGTGATTTGGGCAATTTTAATTTCCTTTTTTAGATCTTTTACATAGTTTTCTCTACCATTAATAATTCGGTTTATCTTTTGAATTTTTGTTTCACAAGGATCATCAATGAAATCAAGATTAACATTTACTCCTTTGATTTTTGTAGAAATTCCTTTTGTGTTTACTGAAAAAGGTTGTATCAATAGAATAAAAAGGGATCTAAGAAGTACATCATTAACAATGTCTTCTGAAATAATAAAGGGTGACGTAACGCAGACTCCTTGGAAGCAAACATGAACATTTGGGATTTTTCTTTCTATAGAAATACTTAACAGCATGATTAGATTTGGAGAGATAACAGTCTTATATAAACATAAGTAATACTTACAGACAGTCTGCAGGATTCTAGACTTTTGCTCACTCTGCACTCCAAGCTCACACTTAGACTCCTATAAAACATTGATCTTAATTCGATGCCTACAAATGAGAACACAAGCTCCTTATATAGATGGAGCAAAGAGTACAATGGACAATCTCTCATCCGACCATGAGAGGACAGTACACAAAGCAAACAGGAAAAAGACTCTTGCTGACACAAATCCTCAAACAACTTTTACAAAAGAGATTCCCGACTTGGGGAAACAGTAAAAAGTTACAATAATAGAGGCGTCTTTTGACTGGATGGGACGCCTAAGGACAAAATACCTTTAGACACTTTCCTTCTTATCAAAACATCTGGCAGCATACCCCCACCAATTGGTATTTTTTCATCATTTTGCTTCTTTTTTCGGGGATAAATCTAGAACGAGAAGGTTTTCTTTTTTGATTCTGGTGTTTGATCCAAACCAAATTGGAAGCAGAAATCTCCTAATTCTCTGTCTCCAACATATTTTCTCATTTTTTTCAACGTGTTTACTGATTTTTAAGTACCTCAAGTTTGATGTTGGGGTCAACTAAATTTCCCGTAGTTTTATCTGTTTATATAATTCTTCCATATTCAACTAATTTCACAGCATTTTCAACTTCAAGTCTTTGGGCTCCAGGTAATTCATAATTCCACCATCCTCTTAATATTCCATTGAAAGAGGTGGTTATCACGACGAAAATGTTTCTCGGAGTATTTCCTCTGACTTCACAAGCATTGGAATATATCAGCATACTATGAACCATTTGGATAATTTGATATTCAGTTAATCCATCTAAATTCCATTCATATAAGGAATTTCCCGAATAAGATAGATCCTAGGTATAAGTATATGGAGCTTCTTCAAGTTGCAGTTCTATAGGAGTTGGTCTGGGATAATAATTCTTTGTTGTTGGCAGTTCTGCCTGAGGATTCCATTTCTCCAATCGATTTTTCAACAGGTTTTCTGAAGCAGAGATCCTTAAGATGCTAAATCCTTTTCCTCCTACATTAAGGCTTTCCATTCTAGTATTCAATTCTTTTTGCATTTCATCTGTTATTTTGAATGGTCATTCTTGCAAAATAATTCCTGATGGCAATTTTCTAGGGACATATATCGCATTTGCAGGGATTTCTTCTGAACTTTCTTCTTTTCTTTTATTGAATTCTGGTTTTATCCTGATTGTTCTTTCTATCCTATCCATTTGTTCTCCAGTAGTTAATAAGGATAAGTTAGCATAATTATTATGCTTAATTATGTCTCCAAGGCATTTTACTATATCAATACCATTTATTTCAGTTTTTTATTCAAATACAGATCCATTTTTTATGGGCATAGCAAAATTCTTGGTTTCTTTTGAGGCAGAAATATAAAGTTTTTTCCATGGTGGGTGAGATATTTGAGTCTCTTTTCCTTCAACGTCTTTCCATGTCCTATGTGTTTTGGACTTTGGGTTTCTTCTTCTTTGACTTTACCTTTTTCAAAGTATTCCATAAACCAATCAAAGAAAGGTATGTTTCTTTCTTCTTCTTCCATTTGGTAATACCATAACTCTCTCATTTTTTCTGTTTCTTCTAAACTAAAGGTTTTGAAGACCCATTCTTTCAAAGGGTGTCCTTTCAAATTTTTTCTTAGATATGGCTTATCTATTTCAAATTTTTTGACAGGTTCTTCCTCTGGCTTTTGGATACTCACCATTCTTATGACTCCATGAAGAAAATCATTTTCACTTGGGTTGTAGGTTCTTTCTGATGAAGTTCTTTTATACACAGGGTGTTCAATTCCACTTTCTTTGTTTCTAAAAACCTTTTGATCCATTTCTTCCTCTTCATTACTCATCATCAACTTCTTCTAGTTTAAAACTTCTTCTTCCTTCTGTGTAGCTGGCAAAGCTTCTCCTAGCCTTTTCCATTTTTCTTCTAAAATTATCTTTAACATTACCATTTGGTAATTTGATTATGCTTTGTAAATCATCTGATATTTCATTTACGCTTGGGGTGACGTCTTCCATTTGCCAATTTCCTGGGAGTACAACTTCTTCCCAACTGATCACTTTTGGAATAAACACATTATTATTAAAGTTTATTTCCACGAGGACTGTGGTTTTTTCTTTATCGACCTTGTCTCTATAGGCTATCATGGGAAAGATAGAAATCATTGATTTATAGAATATCCAATAGACTATAGCAAAAGGTTTTCTTGGACTCATTTTTAATCCTTTACTTTGGAATCCAATGGTTGCACAATCAAGGACATCGTCATCATGAGCATCAACTTTGATGTTTGGGAAACAATTAAAATAAACAGGTCCATGACAGAGGCTTGATTCAACCATGGCATACAGAGAGTCATCAAACTCATCACGTCTCTAATCTCGTACATAAGCACATACAGAAACATTTAATCCTAATCGGAACAAGGGTTTGATTCCTAACCTTAATTAATCCTATGTGCAGGTAGTTGTATTTGGCCCTGATTTGTTCAATAATTCTTCTTTCAAAGATTCTGATTGTCTATTTTCCTCCAGAGAGATAAACAGTTTTTTCAACAGTTTTAATGTGATAATCATTTTGTTCTTCAAATGTGCCATTACTATATATTTCCGTTACTGGCAAAGCTGGCATCTTCCAATTGGATATTGCTTGGTCAAAATTTTCATACACATTTTCTTCTGAATTTTTTTCTTTTTCTGGATTTTCTTTAGCTATACTAGGATGGGGAAAACTAGATAGGACAAAGTGAACAATGTGGAGAAACTGGACAAATTAAACGAATTGCGAAAAGTGGACAAATTTGTCAAAGTAGACAAACGGGACAAAGTGGACAAACTGGAAAAATTAGTCAAATTGGACGAACATGACAAATTGGACCAACTGAATGAATTAAAAAAAGTATACAAATTTATCAGAGAGGACAAACAGGACAAAGTGGATGCACTGTACAAAGTGGTCAAACTGGAAAAACTAGTCAAACTTGATGAATAGGATAGTGGACGAACTGTACAATGTGGACAAACTGGACGAACAGTACAAAGTGGACAAAATGTACGAATTGGAGAAAGTGGACAAACTAGACATAGTGGACAAATTGGACAACGTAGTGGACAAACTGGACAACGTAGTGGACGAACTGGATAAAGTAGTCGAAGTGGACAAACAAGATAAACTGGACAAACTGAACAAAGGGGACAAATTCGTCGAACTGTACAAACTAGACAAACTGCACAAATTGGCTAAATTAGACCAATTCGACAAAGTAGACAAACTGGACCAAGTAGATAAACTGAACCAACTCGACAAACTAGACGAATTAGACAAATGAGATAAACTGGTTAAACTGGACAAATTGGACAAACTGGACAATCTAGACAAGCTTGACAAACTACACAAACTGAACAAAATGAGCAAAGTGGACAAACTAGACAAAGTGGACGAACTGGACGACGAATTGGAAAAAGTGGAGAACCATGACAAAATGGACGAAATTTAGAAAGTGGGCAAACTGGATAAAGTGGAGTAACTGGAAAACTTGACGAATAGGACTAATTGGACAAACTGGGCAAACAGGACGAACTGGACAAATTAGATAAACTGGACAAACTGGATAAACTGGACCAATTGGATAAACTGGACAAATTAGATAAATTGGACAAAGTGAACAATGTGGAGAAACTGGACAAACGGGATGAACAGGACAAATTGGACAAACTGTACAAACTGGGCAAACTGTACAAATTGGCTAAATTAGACCAACTTCACAAAGTAGACAAACTGGACCAACTGGACAAACTGTACCAATTGGACAAACTAGATGAATTGGACAAATAAGATAAACTGGTCAAGCTAAACAAATTGGACAAACTGGACCATCTAGACAAGCTTAACAAACTACACAAACTGGACAAAATGAGCAAAGTGGACGACGAATTGTAAAAAGTCGACAAACATGACAAAGTTGACGAACTGTAGAAAGTGGGCAAACTAGAAAAAGTGGATAAAGTGGACTAATTGGAAAACTTGTCGAATATGACAAATTGGACAAACTGGGCAAACAGGACGAACTAGACAAATTAGATAAACTGGACAAACTTGATAAATTAGATAAATTGGACAAAGTGAACAATGTGGAGAAGCTGGACAAACTGTATGAATTGGAAAAAGTGGACAAATTAGTCAAAGTAGACAAACAGGACAAAGTGGACGAACTGTACAAAGTGGACAAACTGGAAAAATTAGTCAAATTGGACGAACATGACAAATTGGACCAACTAAATGAATTAAAAAAAGTATACAAATTTGTCAAAGAGGACAAACAGGACAAAGTGGACAAACTGTACAAAGTGGTCAAACTGGAAAAACTATTCAAACTGGATGAATAGGACAGTGGACGAACTGTACAATGTGGACAAGCTGGAAAAACTAGTCAAACTGGACGAACAGGACAAAGTGGACAAACTGAACGAATTGGAGAAAGTTGACAAACTAGACATAGTGGACAAACTGGACAACGTAGTGGACAAACTGGATAAAGTAGTCAAAGTGGACAAACAAGATAAACTGGACAAACTTAACAAAGGGGACAAATTGGACGAACTGTACAAACTAGACAAACTGCACAAATTGGCTAAATTAGACCAATTCGACAAAGTAGACAAACTGGACCAAATAGAGAAACTGAATCAACTGGACGAACAAGACGAATTGAACAAATGGGATAAACTGGTCAAACTGGACAAATTGGACAAACAGGACCATCTAGACAAGCTTGACAAACTACACAAATTGAATAAAATGTGCAAAGTAAACAAACTGGAGAAACTAGACAAACTGGACGAACTGGACGACGAATTGGAAAAAGTGGACAAACATGACAAAATGGATGAATTGTAGAAAGTGGGCAAACTGGAAAAAGTGGATAAAGTGGACTAACTGGAAAACTTGACGAATAGGCCTAATTGGACAAACTAGGCAAACAAGACGAACTGGACAAATTAGATAAACTGGACAAACTGGACGAATTGGATAAACTGGACCAACTAGACAAACTTGACAAATTAGATAAATTGGACAAAGTGAACAATGTGGAGAAACTGGACAAACAGGACGAACAGGACAAAGTGGACAAATTGGACGAACTGTAGAAACTGGACAAACTGTACAAATTGCATAAATTAGACAAACTTCACAAAGTAGACAAACTGGACCAACTGGACAAACTGTACCCATTGGACAAACTAGATGAATTGGACAAATGAGATAATCGGGTCAAATTGAACAAATTGGACCATCTAGACAACCTTGACAAACTACACAAACTGGACAAAATGAACAAGGCGAACAAACTGGACAAACTGAACGAACTGGACAAATTGGACAACGAATTGGAAAAAATGGACAAACATGACAAAGTTGACGAACTGTAGAAAGTGGGCAAACTAGATAAAGTGGAATAATTGGAAAACTTGTCGAATATGACAAATTGGACAAACTGGGCAAACAGGACGAACTAGATAAATTAGATAAACTGGACAAATTGGACAAACTGGACCAACTTGACAAATTAGATAAACTGGACAAAGTGAACAATGTGGACAAACTGGACAAACTGAACGAATTGGAAAAAGTGGACAAATTTGTCAAAGTAGACAAACAGGACAAAATAGACGAACTGTACAAAGTGGACAAACTGTAAAAATTAGTCAAATTGGACAAACATGACAAATTGGACCAACTAGTCCACTTTATCTACTTTTTCCAGTTTGCCCACTTTCTACAGCTCGTCCCGTTTGTCCAATTTGATTAGTTTGTCCAGTTTGTCCAGTTTGTACAATACGTCCAATTTGTCCAGGTCGTCCAGCTTCTCCAATTCGTCCAGTTGGTCTAGTTCTTCCTATTCATCCATTATGTCCAACCCGTCCAATTCGTCCAGTTTGTTCAGTTTGTTCTGTTTGTCCAGTTCGTCAAGTTCGTCCAGTTCGTCCAATTTGTCCAGTTGGTTCAGTTTTTAGAGTTCGTCCAGTTCGTTTAGTTTGTTAAGTTTCTCCAGTTCGTCCAGTTTGTCCAGTTCGTTCAGTTTGTCGAATTCGTCTAGTTCGTCCTGAACATCTAGTTCGTCGAGTTTTTCCAATTTGTTCAGTTTGTCCTATTTGTCCATTTTGTCCAGCTTGCCCAGTATGTCTCGTTGCTCCAGTTCGTCCAGTTCTTCTTGTTCGTCCATTATGTACAGTTCGTCCAATTCCTCTAATTGGTCCTATTGGTCCAGTTCGTGAAGTTTGTCCAGTTTGTCCAATTTGTCCTGTTTGTCCAGTTTTTCGAATTCGCCTAGTATGCTTCGTTAATCAAGTTAGTCCACTTCTTCCATTATGTCCAATTCTTCCAATTCCGCTTGTAGGTCCAATTCGTTCGATTTTTCCAATTTGTTAAGTTTGTCAAGTTTGTCCAATTAAGCTCTGATACCAACAAGGACAGGATCCATAATGACAGGAATCATCTCAAATTGCAAAGCTTCTTTTTCATTAATTCTTTTGCTTTAGCAGAATTTTTACGAAATAATTCAGTTAACCGAGATTCCTTTTCAACTTCTTTTTCTTTTCCTTTGTCTTTTGCTAAAGAATACCAAAACTTTCCACCACGAAGTTATTCAGAAACTAATCCGTTAGGTTTAATATGAGAGCCGGGGTCCCATGAGGATGGAGATCTTCAAGGGGCACAACTTCATCATCAAGATTTTCTTCTGGATCATGATTACTATCCCAATCATGATCACCAACCTTTTTCTTTGGGAGATACTCTTCTAAAATTTGTTTAATCTTCTCTTCAAAATTGACAGAGTCAACAGACATGCCCATTGCCTCAAGAGATTTTTCTTAAGCAATTTCTTTGGCAATCTTTTTGGCCAAGAGATCAGCCATGACCATTTCATTCTTAAAAGGCTTTTCTTTATGAAAAGGAATTTCTTCTTTAACAGGAGGAGAGATTTGATTCAGGATTCTCTCATAAGTATCATTTTCAATTTTTAGCCACCATTTTTGGTAAAAAGTCTGATAAAGTGATGGTAAACCATATAAGTCATTTTTTACTTCAAACTTCCATTGGAAAATATAAGGGATATGAAATTTAGCAAAGAAGCGAAGCATATTAATGGCTTCACATGGCACTTTTTCTTCAACTCGAGAGAACTTAATAAACAAATAACGAAAATTATCATGAAAGATTTTCTGAGAAGCACCAAAATATGACCACCAAGTGAAGAGAAAACAGGATGGGAAATTACGATGAATAGGAGTGACATCAGGACTTTCTTCTTTGAATCTGATGAACCAGGAATGATTATACTGGCGATTTTGCCACATCAATGCATATTTCCAAGCATCAATATAATCCCAATAATTAAAGAACCCAGTCGAATTGTATAATTGGACTGATTTTGTCATGTACAAGGGACTATCCCAATCTTCCTCAGTAACGATTTTGAGAATAGTGAACTTTGAGTAGGTGATAATACCATTTGCATTCTTATTGTGGAAGATGAGGACACTTTTCGTCTGATGTAAAATATTGAGATACCAATATTTGGTTTTCCTTTTATCAGGGGAATAATAATGAAGCCCCTTGCCAAAGAGAAAATAAACATTATCTTCAACGGATCTTTCTTCCATAAGACAATCTAAAGTAACAAGAATTCTGTTACCAGTGTAAAGATATAATTCTGATTGACTTGGGTCTTTTGTTTGAGTAAAACCCTTTTGGCTTTCTTCTTGGTCTGCCAATTTCTTTTGCCCTTTTTTCTGCATGAACAGGGAAGAGCTACTTGCCATTTTGTTATCCCTAAAGAAATTCTCTAGTAAGAAAGTTAGGGAGAGAGTTAGAATTTTCATTAATAAATTCAATTTTAAATTCAAAAACTGATAAAATGGCTTGCCATCTAGCAAATATTTGCTTGGAGACAAGATTTTTGACATCTTTTTCTAGAATTTCTTTTGCTGCCTTAGCAACAACTCTGATAAGAAATTCTTTGTTTAATAAATCATGTTGGAATTTCGTCACACAAATAATTATGGCAAGAACTTCTTTTTTGATGGTTGAATACTTCTTTTGTGCTTCATTCCATAATCCAGAATTAAATCTTATTAATTCTTCTTTTGAGTCTTTTTGTTGTAAGAGGATTCCACCATATCCAACATCAGAGGCATCAGTTGGACTATTTTAAAAGCTTCTGGGTCAGATAAACATCTATAAGGGAGATTTTTAACTCATCCTTTAATACTTTTTACTGCATTAATGTGATGGATAGTCCATTCCTGAGATTTTTCTTTAACCTTTCTTGGAGAAGTTTTCTATCTTTTGCCAAATCTTGATAGAAAAATCCAACATAATTTAGACATCCAAGAAATCTTTGTAACATATTTTTATCCTTAATTTCATCTGGAAATTTATCAGCAAATTGAATAACTTTATTAGTTGGAGTTATTTTTATGTCTTGGATCTCAAATCCTAAGAACCTGTTTTTTTGCTGAAGGAGATTCATTTTTCTTTTAGTTAAAGCCAATCAATTTTCTTTTATGACTCTTTTGAAAATACTCAAATGTTTCCAATGTTGTAACACAGATTCTGAGAAGATAAGAATATCATCAATGTAAACAATGGCAAACTAGGTGTAAGATGAGAAGATATTATTCATAATATTTTGAAACTCAGACGGAGCATTTTTCAATCCGAAAGGCATAACATTCCATTCATAATGCCCCATTGGAACAGTGAATGCAATTTTATATCTATCTTCTTCTTTTATCTGAATCTGCTAAAATCCTGATTTTAAATCAAATTTTGAAAATATTTTGGCATTGTTTAATCTGTTTAGCAAATCCTGAGTATTAGGCAAAGTATACCTAATAGATTGAAGAACTTTGTTTAATGGTTTATAATTGATTATCAATCTTGGAACTCCTCTTTCGATTTCAACGGCTTTTTCAACGTAAAATGCGGTACAGCTCCAAGGGGATTTGCTTTTTCTAATTAATCCTTTCTTCAGAAGATCATTGATTTCTTCTTTGCAAAGTTTTAAATGAGCAGCATCCATTTGGGATGGAGAGCTTTAGTAGGAATATCTCTTTCATTAAAATCTTTTACATATGGTAATCCTACTATGTGTCTTTTTCTATTCCAAAAGGCTGATGGTAATTCAGAATAGCATTCTTCTTCAATCTGTTTGGTGAATTCTTCTAATTTTGTTTTAAATTCTTCTTTCTCTAATTCTTTTGTTATTTGGACAATTTAATTTCATTTTTTAGTCCATTTATGTAATTTTCTCTAGTGGCAATAACTTGATTTATCCTTTGGATTTTCGTTTCACAAGGATCATCTATAAAATCAAGATTTACTTCAATCCTTTGATATTTGTAGAAATTCCTTTTGTTATTACAGAAAAGGGTTGGATTTGAAGAATAAATGGAGATCCAAAGAGTACATCATTAACAATATCTTCTGAAATAATAAAGGGTGAAGTAACACAGACTCCTTTCATGCAAACATGAACATTTAGGATTTTTCTTTCAATGGAAATATTCGTTCCATTAGCTGCAGAAACAAATTGTTTTGATTCACTCGTAAATTCAATAGGAACGATTCCAAGTCTGATAACATTTAAGTCTACACCAGTGTCAATTATGGCATTAACAATCTTCTCAAAGTTTTTTATTTTTATTTTTACCTGATCTCTCCATTGTTGGTAAATACATTTTGTAGGAATTACACTAGTAGAGATTTTGTTAATTTCTCCTTTAATTCTTTGGACAAATTTTTCTTCATCATATTTTTCAATAGCACCATCATTTTCTAACCAAGTTAACCTTTCATCAAGCTCATTTTGTTTTTTGGTTAACTCTATTCTTAATTCACGGAGTTCTCTCTTTTGATCATTTAATTCTCTTTGTAAATCTGAGAGAGTTAAGGGTTTATTTATAGTATGAATTTTTTCTGCTCTATTCGTAAGGTCAATCATGGAATAGGTTGGTGTATGAAATGTTTCTTTTTCTTTTGTCCTTTTTGGATAATATGGTGTTTTATTACCATTTTCATCTTCTTCAAAGGAAATTTTTGGTTGTGAACTTTCTCCTTCTTCTCCTCCCCCCAATTTTGAAATTTGATTTAAAAATTGAACTTTTTCCTCAGGATCAGGTATATTATCAACCATTTCTAGAAGTAACTTTTGAGGGGCTGTGAGGACACGGATATGCATACCAAGATCTTCATCAAATGGTATCCACCATTCTCCATCAGATTCTTCATCATCTGAATGACATGTACATGATTGGAATTGTTTAATGAGCTGAACCTGGGGAATATTTTCTTCAATGTCAGATGATGAATCAGATTCATATTCTTCTTCTTCTTCTTCTGAGTAACTTGAATCAGATTATTCTTTTTCAGTATTTTCCTCATCATTTTTTGTATTGATGTTTCTAAGTTTCTTTTTAGAGGGATTTTCTTTTTTAAAGCATTTTTTTGAATAATGACCCTTTTTCCCGCAAGTATAACAAGTCGGAACATTTTCTTTTATGTATTTCTTTTTGAAATATTTCCTAGATTTTCTTTTGAATGGGATGAGTTCATCGGATTTTCTCTGTTTTTTATATCTTCTGGGTTTATATTTTCTTACCATTTTGTTTCTTCTATCCGGAGTAAATCTAGAATGCGAGGGTTTTCTCTTTGATTCAGGTGTTTGATCTAAACCAAACTGAAAACAAAAATCTCCTAATTCTTTATCTCCAGAATATTTTCTCATTTTTTCAGCTTGTTTACTGATCTTTAAATCTGTACAAAGAGTCATGCCAACTATGTTAATTCTTTTTATAATTCCTTCGAACATCAGTAAGCTGTAATTAATAGTACCATGCATTTCTTCTCTCAAGGAATTACGCACCTTTTCAACAAATAAGGCTGGTAATCCTGAAATAAATCTTTCTTTCTAAATATCAGAATTACAATCATTTAATTGGTAGACTTTTGATAAGAATACATCTCTATACCAACGAAATTCTCCTAAATTTCTATATCTCAAGCAGTGTAATTGCTGTGTATTTTTCTCCTTAATTAGAGCAATTCCTCCAGTGTATTCATTGAGGATGCATAGAAGCAAGACACTGACACAATCAGATTAGGTTTCCCAATTATCAGGGATTTGACTAGTACCTGCTTCAAGCTTAACATTGGAGTCTACTAAGTTTCCTGTGGTTTTGTCTCTGTAAAGGATTTTTCCAAATTCATCCATTTTGACAGCATTTTCTATTTCAAGTCTTTGGGCTCTAGTTAAACCATAATTCCACCATCCTCTTAATATTCCATTGAAAGAGGTGGTTATTATAAGAAAAATATTTCTTGGAGTATTTCCTCTGACTTCACAGGCATTACGGTATATTAACTTACTGTGAACCGTTTGGACAATTTGATATTCTATTAATCCATCCAAGTTCCACTCATATAAAAAAATTCCTGAATAGGTTAATTCTGAGGTATAAGTGTGTGGAGCCTATTCGAGTTGTAGATCAACAGGGGTTGGTATAGGATAATAATTCTTTGTCTCTGACAATTTTACCTGGGGATTCCATTTCTTTAGACGATTTATTAATAAATTCTCTGAAGCAGAGACTCTTAGTATGCTGAATCATTTTCCTCCCATATTGAGGCTTTCCATCCTATTGGATAATTCTTTTTGCATTTCGTCTGTCATTGTGAATGGTCCTTCTTGCAAAATAATCCCTTTAGGTAATTGTCTGGGAACATATACTACATTGGCAGAGCTTTCTTCTAATTTTTCTTCTTTATCTTTATTGAATTCGGGTTTTGATTTGATTTTTCTTTGTATTCGATCTGTTTGTTCTCCAATGGTTAATAGACATAGATTGGTGTAATTATTTTGTTCAATTATATCTCCAATATCTATACCTATATCTTTAGCATTTGGGTCTGATTTTGATTCATAAATAGATGCATTTTTTACAGGCATAGCATAACTCTTGGTTTCTGTATTAGGAACAGAAATATCAAGTTTCTTCCAAGGTGGGTGAGATTTATGAACTTCTTTTCCTTTAGTGTCTTTCCAAGCTCTTGTTGTTTTTCCTATAACTCTTATTTGTTTTGGGTTTTGAGTTTCTTTTTCTTTGATTTTCTCTTTTCTAAAATATTCCATGAACCATTCAAAGAAAGGTATATTTCTTTCTTCTTCCTCCATTTGGAAATACCACAATTCTCTCATTTTATCTTTTTCTTCTGTGTTAAGCCTTTTAAAGAACCAATCTTTTAAAGGATGATTTTTCAAATTTTCTCTAAGATATGGTTTATCAATTTCAAAATTTTTAACAGGTATTTCTTCTGGCTTTTGAATACAACTATTCTTATGGTTCCTTGGAGAAAATCACTCTCACTGGGTTGTAGGTTTTTTTGTGATGAAGTTCTTTTATACACAGGGTGTTCGATTCCACTTTCTTTGTTTCTAAAAGCCTTTTGATCCATTTCTTCCTTTTCACTACTCGTTTGGTCATCATCTATTTCTTCTACTTTAAAACTTTTTCTTCCTTCCGCATAACCGGCAAAACTTCTCCTAGCTTTTTCCATTTTTCTCCTAAAATTGATTTCAACATTACCATTTGGTAATTTGACTATACTTTGCAAATCATCTGCTATTTCATTTACTCTTGGAGTGGCATCTTCTATTTGCCAATTTCCTGGGAGAACAACTTCTTCCCAACTGATGACTTTTGGGATAAACACATTATTGTTAAAGTTTGTTTCCAAGAGAACTGTAGTTTTTTCTTTATCAACCTTATCTCTATAGGTAATCATGGGAAAGACAGAGGTCATAGATTTGTAGAACACATGATAAACTATAGCAAAAGGTTTACTTCTTAGACTCATCTTTAATCATTTACTTTGGAATCCAATGGTTGCACAATCATGAACATCATCATCATGAACATCAATTGTGATATTAGGAAAACAATTAAAATAAACAGGTCCATGACAAAGGCTTGATTCGATCATAGCATAAAGAGAATCATCAAACTCATCATGTCTCTGATCTCGCACATAAGCACACGTGGAAACATTTAATCCTAATCGAAACAGTGGTTTGATTCCTACCTGAATTAATCCTATGTGCAGGTAGTTGTATTTGGTTCTGATTTGTTCAATAATTCTTCTTTCAAGAACTTTAATTGTTTGTTTTCCTCCAGAAAGAGAAACAGTTTTTTCAACAATTTTAATGTGGTAATCATTTTGTTCTTCAAATGTGCCATTACTATATATTTCTGTTACAGGCAAGGCTTGCAACTTCCAGTTGGATATTGCTTGGTCAAAATTTTCGTATATCATTTCTTCTGAATTTTTTATTTTTTTTGAATTTTCTTTTTCTAAGCTATTACGGGGAAAACTAGTTAAAGCAGACTGGTAGGATGAAAAAGACGAATAAGATCTATTAGAAGGATACTGAAATGATTTAAACTAATTCTTAAAAAGTTTTGTTTTTCCCTTAGAATTTTCCATTTTTGTAACTCGTAAGAAACAGAAAGAGTTCTGTCAACGATTTACTGCCCTTAAATGCCTGATCACGGCCAGAAGCGGGACTTACAACGCGACCACACTCTTAAGAAGATAAACGAGGCACAGAAGTGGAGAATAAGAAGGAAAATAAAAACTCTAAAGAAAATTGGATAAATCAACTGGGTTAAAAAACTTCAATCCTGGATAATAGATTTAATTCATCTAAATCCCTTTTTGTGTTTTTTTTTTTAACACAGATTTAAATACGAGATAATAATTCTAATTCTTCATTCAGACTATTACAATAGTCTCTAATCTGATACACAAGCGTACTAGCATAGATCTTCTAATAGTATGAACGCGGATAACAAGATATCTTTCTGCAACTATATTTTGATCAATTTGTCTGATAGTATTTTCTAATCTTCTAAGCTGGTTTTCACGTCGTCTTAGATCACGCAATAATTCTTCTCTCCTAATAGAACGAGGAGGCATCTCGGAAGGCCATAGCTTGTAGTTTTGATTTAGTTCAAAATTTTTCTAGTTGGAACACAGCATAAGAATGCATTAAAACAATCCTTCTTCTTTCAAACTCATGATGGTGAGGATTATTTCTATGGGTGCAGGTTTGCAAATGTCTTCTTATATTGTCTAACAAGATTTCAATTTTTCATTATATTCGAACATTATCATAGTACCTCTTAAGCAGAGCAAGATGAATAGACATATTCTAGCAAAAGAAACAACATGATTAGATAATAACAAACTTATATTATCAAAGTCATAAAAACTTTATTACTTACAAACTGAGAATAGAACTCCGAATACAAGCTTTTCAGCACATTCCAAACTTCAAGCTCACACACACACTCAAACTTAGACTCTCTAAACAAGAATACAAAGCTCCTTATATAGATGGAGCAAAGGCCACAAACACATTCTCTCCGACCAAGAGAATAAGGCAAATAGGGAAAGCAAAACTACCGACACAAACCAACAAGCTAGCTTTTACAAAGAGATTCCCCACTTTGGACTAAGGTACAATAGGTGGAGAGAAAACACAACTTTATCTTTATCTTGGCAACACTAGAATGACATTTGTCAGCACAACAATAACTTGGAGCGTGCCCCCACCAAATGCACAACACCAAGACAAAACAACTTTTGCTATCTTTTTCAACTAAGCCGGACAAGATAAGGCTTCCTTTTGACTAGATTGGATGCCAGAATGAAAATCTTCTTTTTAGCAATGATGATAACCAACACCATCTAGCAACTTTTCTTCTAAGCAATGAAAGCACCTTTAGACATATATTCCCACCAAAAAAGAGATGATTCCACTGGCTCTGATACCAACAAGGATAGGATCTTCAATGATAGGAATCATCTCAAATATTCAAATCTAGTTTCGCAGATGTTCGTTCTTAACATCTAATTCGTCCATTATATCAAATTAGACAAATCTGTCCAACTCGTCCAATTCATCTAGTTGGTCCAATTCGTCCAGTTTGTTTCCTCTAGTTTGTCCAGTTTGTCCAATTAGTCCAGTTCGTCCTTAACATCTAGTTCGTTGAGTTTTTCCAATTCGTTCAGTTTGTCCTATTTGCCCAGGTCGCCCAGTATGTCTCGTTGCTCCAGTTCGTCCAGTTCTTCTTGTTCGTCCATTATGTCCAGTTCGTCCAATTCCTCTAGCTAGTCCTATTGGTCCAGTTCGTGAAGTTTGTCTAGTTCGTCCAATTTGTCCTGTTTGTCCAGTTTTTCGAATTCGCCTAGTATGTTTCGTTAGTAAAGTTGGTCCATTTCTTCCATTATGACAAATTCTTCCAATTCCTCTAGTAGGTCCAATTTGTCCGATTTGTCCAATTTGTTAAGTTTGTCAATGTTGTCCAGTTTGTCCAGTATGTCCAATTTGTCCAGTTTCTCCAATTCGTCCAATAAGTCCATTTTGTCCAGTTCTTCCTGTTCATACATTATGTCCAACACGTCCAATTCATCTAGTTGGTCCAATTCGTCCAGTTTGTTCAGTTTGTCCAGTTTGTTAAGTTTGTCCAGTTCATCTAATTTGTCTAGTTGGTCCAGTTTTTAGAGTTCGTTTAGTTTGTTATGTTCATCCAGTTCGTCCAATTTGTCAGGATATTCCAATTGTTCACTTTGTCCTATTTACCTAGTTTTTTCCAGCTCGCCCCGTATGTCTCCTTCGTCTAGTTGGTCCAGTTCATTCAATTCTTCCTGTTGGTCCATTATGGCCAAATCGTCCAATTCCTCTATTTGGACCAATTTGTCCAGTTTATCCAATTCGTTTAGTTTTTCGAGTTCGTCCATTTCGTTTAGTTTGTTATGTTCCTCCAGTTTGTCCAGTTGTTTCAGTTCGTCCAATTTGTCTAGATTTTCCAATTCGTTCAGCCTTTGGTCCAGTTTGTCCAGTTTGTCCTATTTGTCCATTATGTCGAATTCATCAAATTCCTTTAGGTGGTCCAATTCATCCAGTTCGTCAAATTTGGCCAGTTTGTCCAATATGTCCAATTTGTCCACTTGGTCCAGTTCGTCCAGTTTCTCTAATTTGTCCAGTTGGTCCAGTTCGTCCAATTCTTCCTGTTCGTCGATTATGTCCAATTTGTCCAATTCCTCGAGTTCGTCCAATTTGTCCAGTTTTTCGAATTCTCCCAGTATGTTTCGTTAGTCAAGTTGGTCCAGTTCATCCATTATGTCCAATTCTTCCAATTCCACTAATTAGCGAGATCAGAGAGATGATGAGTTTGATGATTCTCTTTATGCTATGTTCGAATCAAGCCTCTGTCATGGACCTGTTTATTTTAACTGTTTTCCTAATATCACAATTGATGCTCATGATGATGATGTTCTTGATTGTGCAACTATTGGATTCGAAAGTAAAGGATTAAAGATGAGTCCAATAAGTAAACCTTTTGCTATAGTTTATCGTGTGTTTTACAAATCTATGATCTCTTTCTTTCCCATGATAGCCTATAGAGATAAGGTTGATAAAGAAAAAACTACAGTTCTCATGGAAACAAACTTTAACAATAATGTGTTTATCCCAAAAGTCATCAGTTGGGAAGAAGCCGTTCTCCCTGGAAATTGATAGATAGAAAACGTCACTCCAAGAGTAAATGAAATAACAGATGATTTACAAAGCATAGTCAAATTACCAAATGGAAATGTTGAATTCAATTTTAGGAAAAAAATGGAAGAAGCTAGGAGAAGTTTTGTAGGTTACACGGAAGGAAGAGAAAGTTTTAAATTAGAAGAAATAGATGATGACCAAAGGAGTAGTGAAAAAGAATGATTTGATTTATTCTTTGGGTTTTTGTTTCACAAGGGTCATCAATAAAGTCAAGATTTATATCTACCCCTTTAATTTTTGTAGAAATTCCCTTTGTGGTAATTGAGAAATGTTGGATTAGAAGGATAAACAGGGATCCAAAAGTACTTCATTAACAATATCTCCTGAAATAATGAAGGGTGTAGTAACACAAACTCCTTGGAAACAAACATGGACATTAGGAATTTTTCTTTCTATTGCCATACTGGTACCATTTGTTGCTGTCACAAATTGCTTAGATTCATCTGTGACTTCAATTGGAACAACACCTAATCTGATAACATTTAGATCAACTCCAATATCAACAATACATTTTATTCGGATAACAGAAGTAGAGATTTTGCTAATTTCTCCTTTAGACAAATTTTTGTTCATTATATTTTTCAATAGCACCATCAGTTTCCAACCAAGTTAACCTTTCATCAAGATCATTTTGTTTTTTGGTTAACTCTATTCTTAATTCATGGAGTTCTCTCTTCTGATCATTTAATTCTCTTTGTAAATCTGAAAGAGTTAAGGGTTTATTTATAATATGAATTTTTTCTGCTCTATTCATAAGGTCAATCATGGAATAGGTTGGTGTGTGAAATGTTTCTTTCTCTTTTGTCCTTTTTGGATAATATTGTGTTTTATCACCATTTTCATTTTCTTCAAAGGATATTTTTGGTTGTGAACTTTCTCCTTCTTCTCCTCCCCCCCAATTTTGAAATTTGGTTTAAAAATTGAACTTTTTTCTCCAAATCAGGTATGTTATCAACCATTTCTAGAAGTAATTTTTGAGGGGCTGTGAGGACACGGATATGGATACCAAAATCTTCATCAGATGGTATCGACCACTCTTCATCAGATTCTTCATCATCTGAATGACATTTACATGATTGGAATTGGTTGATGAGCTGAACCTGGGGACTATTTTCTTTAATGTCAGTTGATGAATTAGATTCATATTCTTCTTCTTCTGAGGAACTTGAATCAGATTGTTCTTTTTCAGTATTTTCTTCTTCATTTTTGTTATTGATTTTTCTAAGTTTCATTTTAGAGGAATTTTCTTTTTTAAAGCATTTATTGGAATAATGACCCTTTTTCCCGCAAGTATAACAAGTTGGAACATTTTCTTTTATGTATTTCTTTTTGAAATATTTCCTGGATTTTCTTTTGAATGGGATGAGATCATCGGATTTTCTCTGTTTTTTATATCTTCCAGGTTTATACTTTCTTACCATTTTGTTTCTTCTATCTAGAGTAAATCTTGAATGCGAGGGTTTTCTTTTTTATTCAGGTGTTTGATCTAGACCAAACTGGAAACAAAAATCTCTTAATTCTTTATCTCCAGTATATTTTCTCATTTTTTCAGCTTGTTTACTGATCTTTAAATCAGTGCAAAGAGTCATGCCAACTTTGTTAATTCTTTGTATAATTCCTCCTACCGTCAGCATATTGTAATTAATAGTACTATGCATTTCTTGTCTCAAGGAATTACGCACCTTTTCAGCAAATAAGGGTGGTAATCCTGAAATAAATCTTTCTTTCCAAATATCAGAATTGCAATCATTGATTTAGTAAACTTTAGATGGGAATACATCTCTATACCAACGAAACTCTCCTAAGTTTCTACACCTTAAACGATGTAACTGTTGTGGATTTTTCTCCTTGATAAGAGCAATTCCTCCGGTGAATTCATTGAACATACATAAAAGTAAGACACTGACACAATTAGATTGATTTTCCCAATTATCAGGGATTTGACTAGTACCAACTTCAAGCTTAATATTGGGGTCTACTAAGTTTCCTGTGGTTTTGTCTTTGTAAAGGATTCTTCCGAATTCATCCATTTTGACAGCATTTTCTATTTCAAGTCTTTGGGCTCCAATTAATCCATAATTCCACCATCCTCTTAATATTCCATTGAAAGAGGTGGTTATCATGAGAAAAATATTTCTTGGAGTATTTCCTCTGACTTCACAGGCATTATAGTATATGAATATACTGTGAACTATTTGGACGATTTGATATTCTGTTAATCCATCTAAGTTCCATTCGTATAAAGAATTTATTCTGAGGTGTAAGTGTATGGAGCCTCTTCGAGTTGTAGATCAACAGGGGTTGGTCTAGGATAATAATTCTTTGTCTCTGGCAATTTTACATGGGATTCCATTTCTTTAGACGATTTATTAATAAATTCTCTGAAGCAGAGACGCTTAGGATGTTGAATCCTTTTCCTCCCATATTGAGGCTTTCCATCCTATTGGATAATTCTTTTTGCATTTCGTCTGTCATTTTGAATGGTCCTTCTTGCAAAATAATCCCTTTAGGTAATTATCTAGGACATATACTGCATTGGTAGAGCTTTCTTCTAATTTTTCTTCTTTATCTTTATTGAATTCTGGTTTTGATTTGATTATTCCTTCTATTCGATCTGTTTGTTCTCCAATGGTTAATAGACATAGATTGGTGTAATTGTTTTGTTCAATTATATTTCCAATACCTATACCTATGTCTTTAGCATTTGGCTCTAGTTTTGATTCATAAATAGATGCATTTTTTACAGGCATGGCATAATTCTTGGTTTCTGTATTAGGGACAAAAATATCAAGTTTCTTGTTGTTCTACCTATAATTCTTATTTCTTTTGGGCTGAGTTTCTTCTTTTTTTATTTTCCTTTTTTTAAAATACTCCATGAACCAGTCCAAGAAAGGTATATTTCTTTCTTCTTCCTCTATTTGGAAATACCGTAATTCTCTCATCTTATCCTTTTCTTCTGTGTTAAACCTTTTAAAGAACCAATCTTTTAAAGGATGATTTTTCAAATTTTCTCTAAGATAAGATTTATCAATTTCAAACTTTTTGACAGGAGTTTCTTCTGGCTTTTGAATGCTAACCATTCTTATGGCTCCTTGGAGAAAATCACTTTCACTTGGGTTGTAGGTTTTTTCCGACAAAGTTCTTTTATAGACAGGGTGTTCAATTCCACTTTCTTTGTTTCTAAAAACTTCTTGATCCATTTCTTCTTTTTCACTACTCCTTTGGTCATCATCTATTTCTTCTAATTAAATTTTTTTCTTCCTTCCATGTAACCGGCGAAACTTCTCCTAGCTTTTTCCATTTTTCTCCTAAAATTGATTTCAGCATTACCATTTGGTAATTTGACTATGCTTTGTAAATCATATGTTATTTCATTTACTCTTGGAGTGACGTCTTCTATCTGCCAATTTCCAGGGAGAACAGCTTCTTCCCAACTGATGACTTTTGGGTTAAACACATTATTGTTAAAGTTTGTTTTCATGAGAACTGTAGTTTTTTCTTTATCAACCTTATCTCTATAGGCTATCATGGGAAAGACAGAGATCATAGATTTGTAGAACACACGATAAACTATAGCAAAAGGTTTACTTCTTGGACTCATTTTAATTCTTTACTTTGGAATCCAATGGTTGCACAATCAAGAACATCATCATCATGAGCATCAATTGTGATATTAGGAAAACAGTTAAAATAAACAGGGTCATGACAGAGGCTTGATTTGACCATAGCATAAAGAGAATCATCAAACTCATCATGTCTCTGGTCTCGCACATAAGCACATACAGAAACATTTAATCCTAATTGAAACAGTGGTTTGATTCCTACCTGAATTAATCCTATGTGCAGGTAGTTGTATTTGGTTCTGATTTGTTCAATAATTCTTCTTTCCAGAACTCTAATTATCTAGTTTTTCTCCAGAGAGAGAAGCAGTTTTTTCAACAGTTTTAATGCGATAATCATTTTGTTCTTCAAATGTGCCATTATTATATATTTTTGTTACAGACAAGGTTGGCAATTTCCTGTTGGATATTGCTTGGTCAAAATTTTCATAAATCATTTCTTCTGAATTTTTTGTTTTTTCTGAATTTTCTTTTTCTTAACTATTGGGGAAAACTAGTTAAAGCAGACTGGCAGGATGAAGAAGACGAATAAGATCTATTAGAAGGATGTTGAAATGATTTAAACCAATTCTTAAAAAGTTTTATTTTTCCTTTAGTATTTTCCATCTCTGTAATCTTGAGATAAAGTGCACCGTCAATGATTTACAGCCCTTAACGCTTGTCTTCGGCACAAAGCGGGACTTACAACACGATCACTCACTTTTACCAAGATACAAAAGTAGAAAAATAAAAAGAAATAATAAAAACTCTAAAGAGAATTGGATAGATCAACTGGGTGGGTTAAAAAACTTCAGATCCTGGATAATAGATTTAATTCATCTAGAGATTTTTTTTTTTTTTTTTTACAGCTTTAAATACGAGATAATAATTCTAACAAAAGAGACAGCATGATTAGATAATAACAAACTTATATTATCAAACTCATAAAAGCTTTATTACTTACAAACTGAGAATAGAACTCTGAATACAAGCTTTTCAGCACACTCCAAACTTCAAGCTCACACTCACACTTAGACTATGAACTTTAATTTTTCAATAATTTTTTCGATGATCACAAATGGAAACTCAAGCTCCTTATATAGATGGAGCAAATACAGAAGAACACACTCTCATCCGACCATGAGAGGACAACAACAGTAAAAAGATTGTCTACCGACACAAGCCTCGAAACCAGCTTTACAAAAGGAGATTCGTGGAGCTTCTTTTTGCCAAATGGAATGCACAAGAAACAATTTTATCTTCTTTTGATAAGAACTGACATGTGGCAGCAGACCCCCACCAAGAAAAGCAACACCATGACAAAATAACTTTATCTACTTTTCAACTACGCATGACAAGATGGGATACACTAAGGCTTCCTTTTGACTAGATTGTATATTTTCTTCTCAGCAATGAAGACATCTTTGGACAACTTTTCTTCTCAGCAATATACCCCCACCAAGAAGAGATGATTCCACAGGCTCTGATACCAACAAGGACAGGATCTACAATGACAGGAATCATCTTAAATATTCAAATCTTCTTTTTCTTTAATTCTTTTGCTTTAGCAGAATTTTTACGAAATAATTCAACTAACCGAGATTCCTTTTCAACTTCTTTTTCTTTTCCTTTGTCTTTTGCTGAAGAATACCAAAACTTTCCACCACGAAGGTGATCAGTAACTGAGCCATCGAGATTAACATGAAGTCAAGATCCCAATGAGGATGGAGACTTTCAAGGGGCACAACTTCGTCATCAAGATTTTCATCTGGATCATGATTAGAGTCCCAATCATGGACATTTTTCTTCTTAGGAAGATATTCTTCTAGGATTTGCTTGATATTTTCTTCAAAATTGTCGGATTCAACAGAGACATCCATGGGCTAGGGAGATTTTTCACGAGCAATTCTTTGGCAATCTTTTTGGCCAAGAGATCAGCCATGACCATTTCATTCTCAAAAGGTTTTTCTTCAGGAAGAGGAATTTCTTCTTTAACAGGAGGAGAGATTTGATTCAGGATTCTCTCATAAGTATCATTTTCAAATTTTGGCCACCATTTTTGGTAAAAAGTCTGATAAAGAGATGATAATCCATATAAGTCCTTTTTTATTTCAAACTACCATTGGAAAATATAAGGGATATGAAATTTAGCAAAGAAGCGAAGCATATTGATGGCTTCACATGTCACCGTTTCTTCAACTTGAGAGAACTTAATAAAACAAATAACGAAAATTATCAAGAAGGATTTTCTGAGAAGCACCAAAATATGACCACCAAGTGAAGAGAAACCAGGATGGGAAATTACGATGAATGGGAGTGACATCAGGACTTTCCTCTTTGAATCTGATGAACCAGGAATGACTACATTGGCGATTTTGCCACATCAAAGCAAATTTCCAAGCATCAATATAGTCCCAATAATTAAAGAACTCAGTCGAATTGTATAATTGGACTGGTTTTTTCATGTACAAGGGACCATCCCAATCTTCCTCAGTAAGGATTTTGAGAATAGTGAACTTTGAGTAGGTGATAATACCATTTGCATTCTTATTGTGGAAAATGAGGACACTTTTCGTCTGATGTAAAATATTGAGATAATGTTTATTGTGGAAGAAAATAAACATTATCTTCTACAAATCTTTCTTCCATAAGACAATCTGAAGTAACAAGAATTTTGTTACCTAGTGTAAAGATATAATTCTGACTGACTTGGGTCTTTTGTTGGAGTAAAACCCTTTTGGTCTTTTGTCCAATTTGTCCATTATGTCCAATTCTTCGAATTCATCTAGTTGGTCCAATTTGTCCAGTTTCTTCAGTTTCTCCAATTCATCCAGTTTGTGCAGTACGTCCAATTATGTTCAATTCGTCTAATTCCTCTAGTTGGTCCAATTCGTCCCGTTTGTACAATTTGACTAGTTCGTCCAGTTCGTCAAGTTTGTCCAGTTTGTGCAGTACGTCCAATTTGTCCAGTTTGTGCAGCTTCTCCAATTCGTCCAGTTGGTCCAGTTCTTCCTGTTCGTCCATTATGTCCAACTCGTCCAATTCATCTACTTAGTTCAATTCGTCCAGTTTGTTCTATTTGTCTAGTTCGTCAAGTTTTTTCCAGTTCGTCCAATTTGTCCAATTGGTCCAGTCTTTAGAGTTTGTCCAGTTCGTTTAGTTTGTTAAGTTCCTCTCGTTCGTCCAGTTTTTCCAATTCATTCAGTTTGTCTAGTTTGTCTAATTCGTCCAGTTCGTCCTTAACATCTAGTTCGTCGAGTTTTTCCAATTCGTTCAGTTTGTCTTATTTGCCCAGTTTGTCCAACAAGGACAAGATCTACAATGACAAGAATCATCTCTTTTTGGTGGGGCTATATTGCTAGATGTTATGCTGAGAAGAAAAGTTGCTAAAGATATCTTCATTGTTAAGAAGAAATGTTGCTAAAAGCTGTTAGATTTCCCCTCTAGTCAAAAGATCGTATTGCTCTTCTGGTGGGGGTATGCTGCCACATGTCTTAGACTTATTAAAAGAATCTCCTTTTGTAAAAGTATGGACATATGTCTTCATAGAAGAAAAGAAGTTGGAGTAGGTGATAAAGATGAAAAAGTAAAGGCTGGTGGAAACCTCCCATTTGGTCAAAAGTTACTCCACTTTTTGTACCTTTGCCCCAAGTGGGGAATCTCTTTGTAAAAGCAAGCTTGTTGGTTTGTGTCGGTTGATTTGCTTTTCCTGTTTGCCTTATTCTCTTGGTCGGAAGAGAATATGTCTTTATTGTCTTTGCTCCATCTATTCAAGGAGCTTTGTGTTCTTGTTTTAGCATGCTCAGTTACAAATAGAATGTTAGATATAGAAAAAAAAAATTCAGAGTCTAAGTGTGAGTGTGAGCTTGAAGTTTGAGTGTGCTAGAGTTTGAAGTCCTGTACAATCTTCTGTAAGTAATTAAGTTTTTGAGTTTGATAATATAAGTTTGTTATTATCTAATCATGCTGTTTCTTTTGCTAAAATATGTCTATTCATCTTGCTCTGCTTAAGAGGTACTATGATGATGTTCGAATATTAAGAAAAATTGAAATCTTGTTAGACAATATAAGAAGGCATTTGCAAACCTGCACCCACAGAAATAATCCTTGCCATCATGAGTTTGAAAGAAAAAGGATTGTTTTAATGCGTTCTTATGCTGTGTTTCGACTAGATAAATTTCGAACTGAATCAAAACTACAAGCTATGGCCTTTTGAGATGCCTCCTCATTCTATTAGGAGAGAAGAATTATTGCGTGATCTAAGACGATGTGAAAACCAGCTTAGAAGATTAGAAAATGCTATCAGACAAATTGATGAAAATATAGCTGCAGAAAATATAGCTCCAATTCGTCCAGTACGTCCAATTTGTCCAGCTTTTTGAATTCAGCCAGTATGTTTCGTTAGTCAAGTTGGTCCAGTTCATCCAGATTTTCCAATTCGTTCAGCATGTCCAGTTTTTCAAGCTCGCCAGTATGTCTTGTTAGTGAAGTTGGTCCAGTTCATCCTATTCGTCCATTATGTCGAATTCATCAAATTCCTTTAGGTGGTCCAATTTGTCCATTTTGTCCAATTTGTTTAGTTGTCCAGTTCATCAAGTTTGGCCAGTTTGTCCAATACATCCAATTTGTCCACTTGGTCCAGTTCGTCCAGTTTCGCCAATTCCTCCAGTTGGTCCAGTTCGTCCAATTCTTCCTGTTCGTCCATTATGTCCAATTCGTCCAATTCCTCTAGTTGGTCCTATTGGTCTCGTCCATTATGTCCAATTCTTCCAATTCCACTAATTGGTTCAATTCGTCCGGTTTGCCCAACTTGTTAAGTTTGTCAAGTTTGTCCAGTTTGTCCAGTATGGCCAATTTGTCCAATTCGTCCAGTTTCTCCAATTTGTCCAGTAAGTCCATTTCGTCCAATTCTTCCTGTTCGTCCATTATGTCCAACACGTCCAATTCATCTAGTTGGTCCAGTTCGTCTAGTTTTTCGAGTTTGTCCATTTCGTTTAGTTTGTTATGTTCCTCCAGTTCGTCCAGTTTGTCCAGTTGTTCCATTTCGTCCAATTCGTCCAGATTATCCAATTCGTTAAGCCTGTCCAGTTTTTCAAGCTCGCCAGTATGTCTCGTTAGTGAAGTTGGTCCAGTTCATACTATTCGTTCATTATGTCGAATTCGACAAATTCCTTTAGGTGGTCCAATTCGTCCATTTTGTCCAATTTGTTTAGTTGTCCATTTCGTCAAGTTTGGCCAGTTTGTCCAATACGTCCAATTTGTCCACTTGGTCCAGTTCGTCCAGTTTCTCCAATTCGTCTAGTTGGTCCAGTTCGTCCAATTCTTCCTGTTCGTCCACTATGTCCAATTCCTCTAGTTGGCCCTATTGGTCCAGTTCGTGATGTTTGTCCAATTCGTCCAATTTGTCCAGTTTTCCGAATTCGCCCAATATGTTTCGTTAGTCAAGTTGGTCCAGTTCGTCCATTAAACTGGACGAATAGGATGAACTGCACAAATTAGATAAACTGGACAAACTCGACAAATTGGTCTAACTGGACCAACTGGACATACTTGACAAATTAGACAAAGTGGACAAAGTGGACGAACTTGACAAACTGGATGAACAGGACAAAGTGAACAAAGTCGACGAACTTGACATGTAACGCCCCGCCCTTTTTCACTCGCTTTCTTTCCGATAAATCAGAGTCTATTTTTTTTTTTTTATAAATAAGAGTGATAGAGAGTGGGACGTCATGACGCGAGCTAAGTCCGAACTTCTAAAGTCCGACCATTAACTTGCCAACCCTATGTGTGCGTGGACTAAGTCCATGAAAAACAGTTCACACATAACAATATCAACTTGCGGAATTAAAATCAAAACATGCGGAATTATAATAGAACCTAGTTCTATTCCATTTCAAATAGCAAAGTACGTCAAATACTTAATCATCATTAACATAACATAAATATCCATCTAAACATCCAACCATCGCCAATCTTCTAAATTACTACATGCTCGAAGTCTAGTTACTCAAATACAAGTACATGAGTATCTCAAAAAAAATATATTCCAATCATATATCCAAGCTCCTATGCTTGACCCTTTTCGCGTTCATCGTTCCCCTCGTTTCCTGTATCAACCACTAGGGTAGAAGTAGGGCGTTAGAATAACGCGCCCAGTAGGTATTCCAATTAGTGCTAACACATGGTTAGTACACAACATATATAATAATATCATAATGTCAAAAATCATATAAAAACAATGTCATGACATGTGTAGTATGCAATGAGTACCACCCATTATAAACACTTGTATCATCTTGATGGAATTCTCATCATCAAGGTACCCCCACATAGGTCTTTCGGACGCCCCGACGGAGTGTGGTCCCTCCAGTTTCTTCTTGATGGGATTCTCACCATCAAGGTATCCCACATAGGTTTTTCGGACGCCCCGATGGAATGTGGCCCCTCTGGTTACATATCCTTCACCACATGCCATGCATGAGATGCCAAGGAAACACATGCTATTTTATATAATAAGCATAGCATTAAAACCTCACATTTGAAACACATGCTATTTTATATAATAAACATAGCGTTAAAACCCCACATTTGAAACATATCTTTTCAACATAAATTCATCAAATAAGATAAAAACATTGTACATAAACCCATGGTTTCCTAATACATGCACTCTAGAAGCCAAATCATTTCCAATATTATGAGTTTTTTGGTTCTCAATTTCCAAAATCGAATTAGTGCATGCTTCATAAAGCAAGGCAATGTTTTTATGCATCGCACCAATTGTAGTATCCTTCTCATTTGTCAACAATTGTAGATGAGTAAAATCATTCTTTAAAGAATCTGAAGATTCCTTTTGAAAAGAGATTCCTTTTTGAATGGTTTCCATAACTTCAGGCAGCTGAGCAGCTTTTTTGTCAAATGTATGCGAATGTCCTTGACACATTTTCTTAAGATGATCAATTTCTCCCATGCATTTTTGCAAGCCATTGCAACAAGAGCAACAAATTCGGATACAACATCGTTATCTTGCAACTTCAGTTCTGATAGAGTACCATTATCAGAAAATTTCTCCTAGAAAAGAACTACACACATGAGAAGACAGATAAAGCTTGGCTACAAGCCATAAGAGCAAAAGGTATCCACCATGTACTACAGAAAAAGCAGTAACATTTAGTTATACAGCTTAAGTTAAAAAAGCCCAAGGATCATCATCTAGAGACCATAATTGAAAGAAGCCTATATGATGACATCCTACGACAATAAATTGCAAAGAGGTGAAAAGGCCCAGAATAGTCCAGTGCATGATATCTCTGGAAGAGCAAAAGTAAATGGTTGCCAAATGCTGCAGAAAGGAATAATTTTTACTTTCATTAATATTCTTCAGTTAAAAGATCAGTATGTACAGAAAACATCAGGTTTTATAACTATTTGCAGATGCATGCTCATGTATTAAGACTCAACAACATGTCTGATTTAGAGTAATTGACAGGATGAATAAATAGTATAATCACACAACATTCTTGAGTTGATATGCGATAGGTGTTCAGCCCCTAAGCCTAAAGGTGAAAAGGAAATAAAAATACCTGAGAAAAAAGTAGATCTTTTTCTTCAGAAATTAAGTAACTTTTTTAGTACAAGAAAATATAATAAAATACAAAGTCCAAAAATATGAAGGTAGAACTGACCACTTTAAGTGGGAGACTAGGAAAGATGCCTGCAGATGCTTGCTGATGAGAGAGCTGAAAGACGTTACTACTATGCAATTGCTTCAAGAGAGACTGCATACCAGCCTCCACATTGTGCAACAGCTCCAGGTCCTTGGAGAAAACGCTGGCCATCAGATTGGCCAAATCAAAACACTCCTTCCTCAGTTGAGTAACAAACCTTTCAAGATATGAAAGGGTTTCCCTTCTTGCAGACTCCGCTATATCTCTTTGTTTGCAAACCCCTGCAACTGCGCCTGCAACTGCAGCTTCAGCTTTTGCCAGTTCTTTCTGGAGGCTGTCAGATCTTTCCTGAACCTCATTCAGCTCTGAAAGAAGAAGCTCAGTCGCCCTTTTAGATTTCTTCACTTCATGATCAGATGAAACTGCTGCCACAGGATCATGGTTTATTTTCTTGATTCTTTCTATTTTCTGCACAGGATCGATACCATCAACTTGCTCACCAATATCAATGGCATGCAAAGCAGTCAATAACCCACTCATTGTTTGGCCACTGCCCCATAAATTTTGTTCAGCCTTTGCCAAAAACTGGAAAAAGTGAACAAAGTGGACAAACTGGAAGAATAGGACAAAGTGGACAAACTGAACGAATTGGAAAAAGTGGACAAATAGGACAAAGTGGACGAATTGTACAAAGTGGACATCAAATCTTCTTTTTCATTAATTCTTTTGCTTTAGCAGAATTTTTACGAAATAATTCAGCTACACGTGATTCCTTTTCAACTTCTTTTTCTTTTCCTTTGTCTTTGCTGAAGAATACCAAAACTTTCCACCACGAAGGTAATCTGTAACTTAGCCATCGGGATTAACATGAGAGTCAGGATCTCAACGAGGATGGAGATTTTCAAGGGGCACAACTTCGTCATCAAGATTTTCATCTGGATCATGATTAGAGTCCCAATCATGGACATTTTTCTTCTTAGGAAGATATTCTTCTAGGATTTGCATGATCTTTTCTTCAAAATTGACGGAATCAATAGACATGTCCATTGGCTCGGGAGATTTTTCTCGAGCAATTTCTTTGGCAATCTTTTTGGCCAAGAGATCAGCCATGACCATTTCATTCTTAAAAGGCTTTTCTTTAGGAAGAGGAATTTCTTCTTTAACAGGAGGAGAGATTTGATTCAGGATTCTCTCATAAGTATCATTTTCAATTTTTGGCCACCATTTTTGGTAAAAAGTTTGATAAAGAGATGGTAAACCATATAAGTCCTTTTTTATTTCAAACTTCCATTGGAAAATATAAGGGATATGAAATTTAGTAAAGAAGCGAAGCATATTGATGGCTTCACATGGCACCTTTTCTTCAATTTGAGAGAGAACTTAATAAACAAATAATGAAAATTATCAGGAAAGATTTTCTGAGAAACACCAAAATATGACCACCAATTAAATAGAAACCATGAAGGAACACTGCGGTGGATAGGTATGACATCAGGACTTTCTTCTGTAAACCTGATGAACCATGAATGACTATACTGGCGATTTTGCCACATAAAAGCAAATTTCCAGGCATCAATATAATCCAATAATTAAAGAACTCAGTCGAATTGTATAATTGGACTGATCTTGTCATGTACAAGGGACCATCCCAATCTTCCTCAGTAAAGATTTTGAGAATAGTGAACTTTGAGTAGGTGATAATACCATTTGCATTCTTATTGTGGAAGATGAGGACACTTTTCATCTGATGTAAAATATTGATATACCAATCTCTAGTTTTCCTTTTATCAGGAGAATAAAAATGAAACCCCTTGCCAAAGAGAAAATAAACATTATCTTCTACAAATCTTTCTTCCATAAGACAATCTGAAGTAACAAAAATTCTGTTACCAGTGTAAAGATATAATTCTGATTGACTTGGGTCTTTTGTTGGAGTAAAACCCTTTTGGCTTTCTTCTTGATCTGCCAATTTCTCTTGCCCCTTTTTTTGAATGAAATGGGAAGAGCTACTTGCCATTTTTTCGTCCCTGAAGAAATTCTCTAGTAAGAAAGTCAGGGAGAGAGTTAGAATTTCCATTAATAAATTCAATTTTAAATTAAAAAACTGATAAAATGGCTTGCCATCTAGCAAATATTTGCTTAGAGACAAGATTTTTGACATCTTTTTCTAGAATTTCTTTTGCTGTCTTAGCATCAACTCTGATCAGAAATTCTTTGTTTAATAAATCATGTTGGAATTTCGTCACACAAATAACTATGGCAAGAACTTCCTTTTTTGTGGTTGAATATTTCTTTTGTGCTTCATTCCATAATCCAGAATTAAATCTTATTAATTCTTCTGTTGAGTCTTTTTGTTGTAAGAGGATTCCACCATATCCGATATTAGAAGCATCAGTTTGAACTATTTTGAAAGCTTCTGGGTCAGATAAACATCTAAGAGTAAGATTTTTAACTCTTTCTTTAATCTTTTTTACTGCATTAGTGTTATGGATAGTCCATTCCTTAGGATTTTTCTTTAACCTTTCCCGAAGAAGTTTTCTATCTTTTCCCAAATCTTGATAGAAAAATCCAACATAATTTAGACATCCAAGAAATCTTTGTAGGATATTTTTATCCTTAATTTCATCTGAAAATTTATAAGCAAATTGAATAACTCTATGGGTTGGAGTTATTTTTCTGTCTTTGATCTCAAATCCTAAGAACCTGATTTTTTGCTGAAAGAGATTCATTTTTCTTTTAAATAAAGCCAATCCATTTTCTTTTATGACTCTTTTGAAAATACCCAAATGTTTCCAATGTTGTATCACAAATTCTGAGAAGATAAGAATATCATCAATGTAAATAATGATAAACTGGGTGTAAGACGAGAAGATATTATTCATAATATTCTAAAATTCAGATGGAGCATTTTTCAATCCGAAAGGCATAACATTCCATTCATAATTCCCCATTGGAACAGTGAATGCAGTTTTATATCTATCTTCTTCTTTTATCTGAATCTGCCAAAATCCTTATTTTAAATCAAATTTTGAGAATACTTTGGCATTGTTTAACCTATTAAGCAAGTCCTGGTATTTGGTAATGGATACCTAATAGACTGTAAAACTTTGTTTAAAGGTTTATAATTTATTACTAATCTTGGAAGTCCTCTTTCGATTTTATCGGCCTTTTCAGCATAAAATGCCGTACAGCTCCAAGGGGATTTGCTTTTTCTAATTAATCCTTTCCTGAGAAGATCATTGATTTCTTCTCGGCAAAGCTTTAAATGAGCAACATCCATTTGGGATGGACGAGCTTTAGTAGGAATATCTTTTTCATTAAAATCTTTTGCATATGGTAGTCCTACTATGTGTCTTTTTCTATTCCAAAAAGCTGATGGTAATTCAGAACAACATTCTTCTTCAATCTGTTAGGTGAATTCTTCTAATTTTGTTTTAAATTTTTTTTTCTCTAATTCATTTGTTATTTGGACAGATTTAATTTCATTTTTTAAACATTTTACATAATCTTCTTTGTTGGAAATGATTTGATTTATTCTTTGGATTTTTGTGTCACAGAGGTCATCAATAAAGTCAAGATTTATATCTAGCCCGTTAATTTTTGTCGAAATTCGCTTTGTGTTAACTAAGAAAGGTTGGATTAGAAGAATAAATGGGGATCCAAGAAGTACTTCATTAACAATATCTCCTGAAATAATGAAGGATGTAGTAACACAAACTCCTTGGAAACAGACATGGAGATTGGGAATTTTTCTTTCTATTGCCATACTGGTGCCATTTGCTACTGTCACAAATTGCTTAGATTCATCTGTAACTTCAATTGGGACAACACTTAATCTGATAAAATTTAGATCAGCTCCAGTATCAACAATAGCATTGACTATTTGCTCAAAATTTTTTATCTTTATTTTAACTTGAATTCTCCATTGTTGATAAATACATTTTGTTGGGATAACAGAAGTAGAGATTTTGCTAATTTCTCATTTAATTCTTTGGACAAATTTTTCTTCATCATATTTTTCAATAGCACCATCATTTTCCAACCAAATTAACCTTTCATCAAGCTCATTTTGTTTTTTTGTTAACTCTATTCTTAATTCACGGAGTTCTCTCTTCTGATCATTTAATTCTCTTTATAAGTCTGAGAGAGTTAAGGGTTTATTTATAGTATGAATTTTTTCTGTTCTATTCATAAGGTCAATCATGGAATAGGTTGGTGTGGGAAATGTTTCTTTCTCTTTTGTCCTTTTTGGATAATATGGTATTTTATCACCATTTTCATCTTCTCCAAAGGATATTTTTGGTTGTGAACTTTCTCCTTCTTCTCCTCCCCCCAATTTTGAAATTTGGTTTAAAATTTGAACTTTTTTCTTTGGATCGGGTATGTTATCAACCATTTCTAGAAGTAATTTTTGAGGGGCTGTGAGGAAACGGATATGGATACCAAGATCTTCATCAAATGGCATCGACCATTCTCCATCAGATTCTCCATCATCTGAATGACATGTACATGATTGGAATTGTTTGATGAGCTGAACCTGGGGACTATTTTTTTCAATATCAGTTGATGAATTAGATTCATATTCTTCTTCTTATTCTGAGGAACTTGAATCAGATTGTTCTTTTTTAGTATTTTCCTCTTCATTTTTGTTATTGATTTTTCTAAGTTTCTTTTTAGAAGAATGTTCTTTTTTAAAGCATTTATTTGAATAATGACCCTTTTTCCCGCAAGTATAACAGGTTGGAACATTTTCTTTTATGTATTTCTTTTTGAAATATTTCATAGATTTTCTTTTGAATGGGATGAGTTCATCGAATTTTCTCTGATTTTTAGATCTTCCGGGTTTATATTTTCTTACCATTTTGTTCTTCTATCCGGAGTAAATCTAGAACACGAGGGTTTTCTCTTTGATTCAGGTGTTTGATCTAACCCAAACTGGAAACAAAAATCTCCTAATTCTTTATCTCCAAAATATTTTCTCATTTTTCCATCTTGTTTACTGATCTTTAAATCAGTGCAAAGAGTCATTCCAACTTTGTTAATTCTTTGTATAATTCCTCCGAACGTCAGCATACTGTAATTAATAGTACCATGCATTTCTTCTCTCAAGGAATTACGCACCTTTTCAGCAAATAGGGGTGGTAATTCTGAAATGAATCTTTCTTCCCAAATATCAGAATTACAATCATTTAGTTGGTAGACTTTTGATAACAATAGATCTCTGTACCAACGAAATTCTCCTAAATTTCTACATCTTAAGCGATGTAATTGCTATCTATTTTTCTCCTTAATTAGAGCAATTCCTCCAGTGAATTCATTGAGGATGCATAGAAGCAAGACACTAACATAATCATATTGAGTTTTCCAATTATCAGGGATTTGACTAGTACCTGCTTCAAGCTTAATATTGGGGTCTACTAAGTTTTCTATGGTTTTGTCTCTGTAAAGGATTCTTCCGAATTCATCCATTTTGACAGCATTTTCTATTTCAAGTATTTGGGCACCAGTTAATCCATAATTCGACCATCCTTTTAATATTCCATTGAAAGAGGTATTTATCATGAGAAAAATATTTCTTGGAGTATTTCCTTTGACTTCATAGGCATTACAGTATATTAACATACTGTGAACCATTTGGACAATTTGATATTCTGTTAATCCATCTAAGTTCCATTCATATAAAGAATTTCCCGAATAGGTTAATTTTGAGGTGTAAGTGTATGGAGCCTCTTCGAGTTGTAGATCAATAGGGGTTGGCCTATGATAATAATTCTTTGTCTCTGGCAATTTTACTTGGGGATTCCATTTCTTTAGATTATTTATTAATAAATTCTCTAAAGCAGAGACTCTTGGGATGTTGAATCCTTTTCCTCCCATATTGAGGCTTTCCATCCTATTGGATAATTCCTTTTGCATTTCGTCTGTCATTTTGAATGGTCCTTCTTGCAAAATAATCCCTTTAGGTAATTGTCTGGGAACATATATTGCATTGGCAGAGCTTTCTTCTAATTTTTCTTCTTTACCTATATCTATGTCTTTAGCACTTGGATCTGATTTTGATTCATAAATAGATGCATTTTTTCAAGCATGGCATAATTCTTGGTTTCTGTATTAGGGAAAGAAATATCAAGTTTCTTCCAAATTGGGTGAGATTTATGAACTTCTTTTCCTTCAGTGTCTTTCCAGGTCCTTGTTGTTCTTCCTATAACTCTTATTTGTTTTAGGCTTTGAGTTTCTTCTTTTATTTTCCTTTTTTTAAAATACTCCATGAACCAGTCCAAGAAAGGTATATTTCTTTCTTCTTCCTCTATTTGGAAATACCGTAATTCTCTCATCTTATCCTTTTCTTCTGTGTTAAACCTTTTAAAGAACCAATCTTTTAAAGGATGATTTTTCAAATTTTCTCTAAGATAAGGTTTATCAATTTCAAACTTTTTGACAGGAGTTTCTTCTGGCTTTTGAATGCTAACCATTCTTATGGCTCCTTGGAGAAAATCACTTTCACTTGGGTTGTAGGTTTTTTCCGACAAAGTTCTTTTATAGACAGGGTGTTCAATTCCACTTTCTTTGTTTCTAAAAACTTTTTGATCCATTTCTTCTTTTTCACTACTCCTTTGGTCATCATCTATTTCTTCTAATTTAAATTTTTTTCTTCCTTCCATGTAACCGGCGAAACTTCTCCTAGCTTTTTCCATTTTTCTCCTAAAATTGATTTCAGCATTACCATTTGGTAATTTGACTATGCTTTGTAAATCATATGTTATTTCATTTACTCTTGGAGTGACGTCTTCTATCTGCCAATTTCCAGGGAGAACAGCTTCTTCCCAACTAATGACTTTTGGGATAAACACATTATTGTTAAAGTTTGTTTCCATGAGAACTGTAGTTTTTTCTTTATCAACCTTATCTCCATAGGCTATCATGGGAAAGACAGAGATCATAGATTTATAGAACACACGATAAACTATAGCAAAAGGTTTACTTCTTGGACTCATTTTTAATCCTTTACTTTGGAATCCAATGGTTGCACAATCAAGAACATCATCATCATGAGCATCAATTGTGATATTGGGAAAATAGTTAAAAGAAACAGGTCCATGAAAGATGCTTGATTCGATCATAGCATAAAGAGAATCATCAAACTCATCATGTCTCTGATCTCGCACATAAGCACACACAAAAACATTTAATCCTAATCGAAACAGAGGTTTGATTCCTACCTGAATTAATCCTATGTGCAGGTAGTTGTATTTGGTTTTAATTTGTTCAATAATTCTTCTTTGAAGAACTTTAATTGTCTGTTTTCCTCTAGAGAGAGAAACATTTTTTTTCAACAGTTTTTATGTGGTAATCATCTTGTTCTTCAAATGTGCCATTACTATATATTTCTATTACAGGCAAGGTTGGCAACTTCCAGTTAGATATTGCTTGGTCAAAATTTTCATATATCATTTCTTCTGAATTTTTTTTTTTTTGAATTTTCTTTTAATAAGCTATTACGGGGAAAACTAGTTAAAGCAGATGGTATGATGAAGAAGACGAATAAGATCTATTAGAAGGATGCTGAAATGATTTAAACCAATTCTTAAAAAGTTTTGTTTTTCCCTTAGATTTTTTCATCTTTGTAGCTCGTAAGAAGAAGAAAGAGTTCTGTCAACGATTTACAGCCCTTAATGCCTGATCACAGCCAGAAGCGGGACTTACAACGCGACCACAATCTTTGGAAGATAAACGAGGTACAGAAGTGGAGAATAAGAAGGAAAATAAAAACTCTAAAGAGAATTGGATAAATCAACTAGGTTAAAAAACTTCAGATCCTGGATAATAGATTTAATTCATCTAAATTAATTATTTTTTTAGCACAAATTTAAGTACGAGATAATAAATCTAGTCAAAAGGAAGCCTTAGTGTGTCCCATCTTGTCCTGCTTAGTTGAAAAGTAGATAAAGTTATTTTGTCATGGTGTTGCTTTTCTTGGTGGGGGTCTGCTACCACATGTCAGTTCTTATCAAAAGAAGATAAAGTTGTTTCTTGTGCATTCCATTTGGTAAAAAGAAGCTCCACTTATTGTACCTTAGCCCCAAAGTGGGAATCTCCTTTTGTAAAGCGGGTTTGGAGGCTTGTGTCGGTAGACAATCTTTTTACTGTTGTTGTCCTCTCATGGTCGGATGAGAGTCTGTCTTTCTGTATCTACTCCATCTATATATTCAAATCTTCTTTTTCATTAATTCTTTTGCTTTAGCAGAATTCTTACGAAATAATTTAGCTAACCAAGATTCCTTTTCAACTTCTTTTTCTTTTCCTTTATCTTTTGCCGAATAATACCAAAACTTTCCACCACGAAGGTATTCAGAAACTGATCCGTCAGGACAAACTTCACGAACTGGACCAATAGGACCAACTAGAGGAATTGGACGAATTGGACATAACGGACGAACAAGAAGAATTGGACGAACTGGACCAACTAGACGAATTGGAGAAACTGGAAGAACTAGACCAAGTGGACAAATTGGACATATTAGACAAACTGGCCAAACTTCACGAACTGGACAACTAAACAAATTGGGCAAAATGGACGAATTGGACCACCTAAAGGAATTTGACGAATTCGACATAATGGATGAATAGGACGAACTGGACCAACTTCACTAACGAGACATACTAGCGAGCTTGAAAAATTGGACAGGCTGAACGAATTGGAAAATCTGGACGAATTGGACGAACTAGAAAAACTGGACGAACTGGACAAACTAAACAAATTGGATAAACTGGACGAATTGGTCCAACTAGAGGAATTGAACGAATTAGCCATAATGGACCAATAGGAAGAATTGAATGAACTGGACCAATTGGAGGAAGGAGACATACGGGGTGAGCTGGAAAAAACTAGGCAAATAGGACAAACTGAATGAATTGGAAAATCTTGACGAATTGGATGAACTGGACAAACTGGACGAACTGGAGGAACATAACAAACTAAACGAACTCTAAAAACGGGACCCACTAGACAAATTAGACGAACTGGACAAATTAGACGACCTGGACAAACTGAACAAACTGGACGAAGAGGACGAACTGGACAAATAAAATAAACTGGACAAACAGGCGAAATTGAAGAAACTGGACAAACTAAACAAACGGGACAAAGTGAACAAAGTGGACAAATTGGACGAACAGAACAAAGTGGACAAACTGGAAAAACTAGTCAAACTGGACGAACATGACCAACAGAACAAAGTGCACAAACTGGACTGGACAAATTAGATAAACTGGACAAAATGGACAAAACGGAGAACTTGGACAAAATGGACCAACTGGACAAATTGGACCAAGTGGACAAAGTAGACGAATTGGATAAATTAGATCAACTACTCAAACTGGACAAATTGGACAAACTGAACCATCAAGACGAACTTGTCAAACTAGACAAAATGGACAAAGTGAGCAAAGTGGACAAAGTGGACAAACTGGTCGAATTGGAAAAAGTAGACAAACATGATAAAGTGGATGAAAGTGGGCAAACTGGAAAAAGTGAAATAACTGGACAAACTAGACGAATAGGACGAATTGGACAAACAGGACAAACTGAACAAATTTGAAAAATTGGACAAACAGGACAAACTTGACAAACTTGATGAACTGTAGAAAGTGGACAAACTGGACAAACAAAGGAACAAGACAAAGTGGACAACATAACGAATTGGAAAAAGTGGACAAATTCGTCAAATTGGACAAAGTGGACAAACTGCAAAAACTACTCAAATTGGACGAACAAGACAAACTGGACCAACTGAACAAAGTGGAGAAACTGGAAAAACTAGTTAAACTGGACGAACAATACAAAGTGGACAAACTGTACGAATCGTACAAAGTGGACAAACTGCACATAGTGGACAAACTGGGTAAAGTAGACGAAGTGGACAAACAAGACAAACTGGGTAAACTGCACAAATTGGCTCGGTTGGACCAACTCGACACTACCAACTGCACAAACTAGATGAATTGGACAAATTAGATAAACAGGTCAAACTGGACAAACTGAACCATATAGACAAACTTGACACACGCGACAAACTGGACCAAGTGGATAAACTGTACAAACCGGGTGAACTGCACAAACATGACAAAGTGGACAAACTATAGAAAGTGGATGAACTGGAAAAAGTGGAAGAACTTAACAAACTGGCCGAATTTGACAAGGTGGACAAACATGATGAACTGGACAAATTAGATAAACTAGACAAACAGGACAAATTCGTCAAACTGGACCAACTGGACAAACTTGACAAACTAGACAAACAGGACGAACAGGACAATTAGTTTAATCTTGACCATGTCGTGCAACTTTTCTTCTCAAGCATCATTTTGAATGAAGACACCATTTCTTCTATGCAAGACACCTACAAGAGGATATTAATTGTACAACCAACATTGATGGGACTATTTTTCTTTATACTAACCATACCCCCACCAAAAAGAGATGAGTCCACTAGCTCTGATACCAATTACTGCAGGATTAGGAATCATCTCAGATTACATCTTCTTTTTCATTAATTCTTTTGCTTTAGCAGAATTTTTACGGAATAATTCAGCTAACCGAGATTCCTTTTTGACTTCTTTTTCTTTTCCTTTGTCTTTGGCTGAAGAGTACCAAAATTTTCTACCACGAAGATATTCTGTAACTGAGCCATCAGGATTAACATAAGAATTAGGGTCCCATCGAGGATGGAGATCTTCAAGACGCACAACTTCATCATCAAGATTTTCTTCTGGATCGTGATTACTATCCCAATCATGATCAGAAATTTTTTTCTTTGGGAAATATTCTTCTAAAATTTGTTTAATCTTTTCTTCAAAATTGACGGAGTCAACAGACATGTCCATCGGCTCAGGAGATTTTTCTCGAGCAATTTTTTTGGCAATCTTTTTGGCCAAGAGATCAACCATGAGCATTTCATTCTCAAAAGGCTTTTCTTCAGGAAGAGGAATTTCTTCTTTAACAGGAGGAGAGATTTGATTCAAAATTCTCTCATAAGTATCATTTTCAATCTTAGGCCACCACCTTTGGTAAAAAGTCTGATAAAGAGATGGTAAACCATATAAATCCTTTTTTACTTCAAACTTCCATTGGAAAATATAAGGGATATGAAATTTAGCAAAGAAGTGAAGCACATTGATGGCTTCACATGGAACCTTTTCTTCAACCTGAGAGAACTTAATAAATAAATAACGAAAATTATCAGGAAGGATTTTCTGAGAAGCACCATAATATGACCACCAGGTGAAGAGAAACCAGGATGGGAAATTACTATGAATAGGAGTGACATCAGGGCTTTCTTCTTTGAATCTGATGAACCAGGAATGATTATACTGGCGATTTTGCCACATCAAAGAAAATTTCCAGGCATCAATATAGTCCCAATAATTAAAGAACTCAGTAGAATTGTATAATTGGACTGATTTTGTCATGTACAAGGGACCATCCCAATCTTCCTCAGTAAGGATTTTGAGAATAGTGAACTTTGAATAAGTGATGATACCATTTGCATTCTTATTGTGGAAGATGAGGACACTTTTCATCTGATGTAAAATATTGAGATACCAATCTCTGGTTTTCCTTTTATCAGGGGAATGATAATGAAACCCCTTTCCAAAGAGAAAATAAACATTATCTTCTACAGATCTTTCTTCCATAAGACAAACTGAAGTAACAAGAATTCTGTTACCGGTGTAAAGATATAATTCTGATTGACTTGGGTCTTTTGTTGGAGTAAAACCCTTTTGGCTTTCTTCTTGATCTGCCAATTTCTCATTCCCTTTTTTCTTCATGAACGGGGAAGAACTACTTGCCATTTTGTCGTCCCTGAAGAAATTCTCTAGTAAGAAAGTCAGGGAGAGAGTTAGCATTTCCATTAATAAATTCAATCTTAAATTCAAAAACTGATAAAATGGCTTGCCATCTAGCAAATATTTTCTTAGAGACAAGATTTTTGACATCTTTTTCCAGAATTTCTTTTGATGCTTTAACATCAACTCTGATCAGAAATTCTTTGCTCAATAAATCATGTTGGAATTTCGTCACACAAATAACTATGGCAAGAACTTCCTTTTTGATGGTTGAATATTTCTTTTGTGCTTCATTCCATAATCCAGAATTGAATCTTATTAATTCTTCTTTTGAGTCTTTTTGTTGTAAGAGGATTCCACCATATCCGACATCAGAGGCATTAGTTTGAACTATTTTGAAGGCTTCTGGGTCAGATAAACATCTAAAAGGAAGATTTTTAACTCTTTCTTTAATTTTTTTTACCGTATTAGTGTGATGGATAGACCATTCCTGAGGATTTTTCTTTAACCTTTCTTGGAGAAGTTTTCTATCTTTTGCCAAATCTTGATAGAAAAACCCAACATAATTTAAACATCCAAGAAATCTTTGTAGCATATTTTTATCCTTAATTTCATCTGGAAATTTATCAGCAAATTGAATAACTCTATTAGTTGGAGTTATTTTTCTATCTTGGATCTCAAATCCTAAGAATCTAATTTTTTGCTAAAAGAGATTCATTTTTCTTTTGGATAAAGCCAATCCATTTTCTTTTATGACTCTTTTGAAAATACCCAAGTGTTTCCAATGTTGTAAAACAGATTCTGAAAAGATAAGAATATCATCAATGTAAACAATGGCAAACTGGGTGTAAGATGAGAAAATATTATTCATAATATTCTGAAATTCAGACGGAGCATTTTTCAATCCAAAAGGCATAACATTCCATTCATAATGCCCCACTGGAACAATGAATGCAGTTTTATATCTATCTTCTTCTTTTATCTGAATCTGCCAAAATCGTTATTTTAAATCAAATTTTGAGAATATTTTCGCATTGTTTAATCTGTTTATCAAATCCTGAGTATTAGGCAAAGGATACCTAATAGATTGTAAGACTTTGTTTAAAGGTTTATAATTGATTACCAATCTTGGAACTCCTCTTTTGATTTCAGCGGCCTTTTCAACATAAAATGCTGTACAGCTCCAAGGGGATTTGCTTTTTCTAATTCATCCTTTCTTCAGAAGATCATTGATTTCTTCTTGGCAAAGCTTCAAATGAGCAGCATCCATATGAGATGGATGAGCTTTAGTAGGAATATCCTTTTCATTAAAATCTTTTACATATGGTATTCCTACTATGTGTCTTTTTTTATTCCAGAAGGCTGATAGTAATTCAGAACAACATTCTTCTTCAATCTGTTTGGTGAATTCTTTTAATTTTGTTTTAAATTCTTTTTGCTCTAATTCTTTTGTCATTTGGACACATTTAATTTCAATTTTTAATCCATTTATGTAATTTTCTCTTATTGCGATAACTTGATTTATCCTTTAGATTTTCGTTTCACAAGGATCATCTATAAAATCAAGATTTACTTCAATTCCTTTGATATTTGTATAAATTCCTTTAGTTGTTACAGAAAAGGGTTGGATTTGAAGAATAAATGGAGATCCAAGGAGTACATCATTAACAATATCTTCTGAAATAATAAAGGGTGAAGTAACACAAACTCCTTTCATACAAACATGAACATTTGGGATTTTTCTTTCTATAGAAATAGTCGTTCCATTAGCAGCAGAAACAAACTGCTTTGATTCACTTGTAAATTCAATAGGAACAATTTCAAGTCTGATAACATTTAAGTTAGCACCAGTGTCAATTATGGCATTAACAATCTTTTCAAAGTTTTTTATTTTAATTTTTACCTGAACTCTCCACTGTTGGTAAATACATTTTGTAGGAATTACACCAGTAGAGATTTTGCTAATTTCTCCTTTAATTCTTTGGACAAATTTTTCTTCATCATATTTTTCAATAGCACCATCATTTTCTAACCAAGTTAACCTTTCATCAAGCTCATTTTGTTTTTTGGTTAACTCTATCTTTAATTCACAGAGTTCTCTCTTCTGATCATTTAATTCTCTTTGTAAGTCTGAGAGAGTTAAAGGTTTATTTATGTATGAATTTTTTCTGGTCTATTCATAAGATCAATCATGGTATAGGTTGGTGTATGAAATGTTTCTTTCTCCTTTATCCTTTTTGGATAATATGGTGTTTTATTATCATTTTCATTTTCTTCAAAGGAAATTTTTTGTTGTGAACTTTCTCCTTCTTCTTCTTCTCCTCCCTCCAATTTTGAAATTTGATTTAAAAATTGAAATTTTTTCTCTGGATCTGGTATGTTATCAACCATTTCTAGAAGTAATTTTTGAGGGACAATGAGGACACGAATGTGGATACCAAGATCTTCATCAGATGGTATCGACCATTCTCCTTCAGATTCTTTATCATCTGAATGACATATACATGATTGGAATTGTTTGATGAGCTGAACCTGAGGACTATTTTCTTCAATTTCAGTTGATGAATCAGATTCATATTCTTCTTCTTCTAAAGAAGAACTTGAATCAGATTGTTCTTTTTTAGTATTTTTCTCTTCATTTTTGTTATTGATTTTTCTAAGTTTCTTTTTAGAAGAATGTTTTTTTTTAAAGCATTTATTGAATAATGACCCTTTTTCCCGCAAGTATAACAGGTTGGAACATTTTCTTTTATGTATTTCTTTTTGAAATATTTCATAGATTTTCTTTTGAATGGGATGAGTTCATCGAATTTTCTCTGATTTTTATATCTTCCGGATTTATATTTTCTTACCATTTTGTTCTTCTATCCGGAGTAAATCTAGAACGCGAAGGTTTTCTTTTTGATTCAGGTGTTTGATCTAAACCAAACTGGAAACAAAAATCTCCTAATTCTTTATCTCCAGAATATTTTCTCATTTTTTCAGCTTGTTTACTGATCTTTAAATCAGTACAAAGATTCATGCCAACTTTGTTAATTCTTTGTATATAATTCCTACAAACGTCAGCAAACTGTAATTAATAGTACCATGCATTTCTTCTCTCAAGGAATTACGCACCTTTTCGGCAAATAAGGGTGGTAATCCTGAAATAAGTCTTTCTTTCCAAATATCAGAGTTACAATCATTTAGTTGGTAGACTTTTGATAATAATACATCTCTATACCAACGAAATTCTCATAAATTTCTGCATCTCAAGCGATGTAATTGCTGTCTATTTTTCTCCTTAATTAGAGCAATTCCTCCAGTGAATTCATTGAGGATGAATAGAAGCAAGACACTAACACAATCAGAAAGACACTAACACAATCAGATTGAGTTTCCCAATTATCAGGAATTTGACTAGTACCTGGTTCAAGCTTAACATTTGGATCAATTAAATTTCCTGTGGTTTTGTCTCTATAAAGGATTCTTCCAAATTCATCCATTTTGACAACACTCTCAATTTGTAAGTCTTTGAGCTCCAGTTAATCCATAATTCCACCATCCTCTTAATATTCCATTGAAAGAGGTGGTTATCATCAGAAAGATATTTCTTGGAGTATTTCCTCTGACTTCACAAGCATTACAGTATATTAACATACTGTGAACCATCTGGACGATTTGATATTCTGTTAATCCATCTAAGTTCCATTCATATAAAGAATTTCTGAATAGGTTAACTCTGAGGTATAAGTGTATGGAGCTTCTTCAAGTTGTAGATCAACAGGGGTTGGTCTGGGATAATAATTCTTTGTCTCTGGCAATTTTCCCTGAGGATTCCATTTCTTTAGACGATTTATTAATAAATCCTCTGAAGCAGAGACCCTTAGGATGCTAAATCCTTTTCCTCCCATATTGAGGCTTTCCATCCTATATGATAATTCTTTTTGCATTGCGTCTGTCATTGTGAAAGGTCCTTCTTGCAAAATAATTCCTTTAGGTAATTGTCTAGAAACATAAACTGCATTGGCAGAGCTTTCTTCTAATTTTTCTTCTTTATCTTTATTGAATTCAGATTTTAATTTGATTGTTCTTTCTATTCGATCTGTTTGTTCTCCAATGGTTAATAGACATAGATTGGTGTAATTATTTTGTTCAATTATATCTCCAATACCTATTCCTATGTCTCTAGCATTTGGGTCTGATTTTGATTCATAAATAGATGCATTTTTTACAGGCATAGCAAAATTCTTGGTCTCTGTATTAGGGACAGAAATATCAAGTTTCTTCCAAGGTGGATGTGATTTATCAACTTCTTTTCCTTCTGTGTCTTTTCAGGTTCTTGTTGTTTTTCCTATAACTCTTATTTGTTCTGGACTTTGAGTTTCTTTTTCTTTGATTTTCCCTTTTTTGAAATATTCCATGAACCAATCAAAGAAAGGTATATTTCTTTCTTCTTCCTCCATTTGGCAATACCATAATTCTCTCATTTTATCTTTTTCTTCTATGTTAAACTTTTTAAAGAACCAATCTTTTAAAGGATGATTTTTCAAATTTTCTCTAAGATATGGTTTATCAGTTTGAAATTTTTTAATAGGTATTTCTTCTGGCTTTTGAATGGTAACCATTCTTATGGCTCCTTGGAGGAAATCACTCTCGCTAGGGTTATAGGTTTTTTGTGATGAAGTTCTTTTATACACAGGGTGTTCGATTCCACTTTCTTTGTTCCTACAAACTTTTTGATCCATTCTTCCTTTTCACTACTTCTTTGGTCATCATCTATTTCTTCTAATTTAAAACTTTTTCTTCCTTCCATATAACCGGCAAAACCTCTCCTAGCTTTTTCCATTTTTCTCCTAAAATTGCCTTCAACATTTCCATTTGGTAATTTGACTATACTTTGTAAATCATCTGTTATTTCATTTACTCTTGAGGTGACATCTTCTATTTGCCAATTTCCTAGGAGAACAACTTCTTCCCAACTGATGACTTTTGGGATGAACACATTATTGTTAAAGTTTGTTTCCATGAGAACAGTAGTTTTTTCTTTCTCAACCTTATCTCTATAGGCTATCATGGGAAAGACAGAGATCATGGATTTGTAGAACACACGATAAACTATAGCAAAAGGTTTACTTCTTGGACTCTTTTTTAATCCTTTACTTTGAAATCCAATAGTAGCACAATCAAGAACATCATCATCATGACCATCAATTGTGATATTGGGAAAACAGTTAAAATAAGCAGGTCCATGACAGAGACTTGATTCGATCATAGCATAAAGAGAATCATCAAACTCATCATGTCTCTGATCTCGCACATAAGCACAGACTGCAACATTTAATCCTAATCGAAACAATGGTTTGATTCCTACCTGAATTAATCCTATGTGCAGGTAGTTGTATTTGGTTTTGATTTGTTCAATAATTCTTTTATCAAGAGCTTTAGTTGTCTGTTTTCCTCCAGAGAGAAAAACAGTTTTTTCAACAGTTTTTATATGATAATCATTTTGTTCTTCAAACGTGCCATTGCTATATATTTCTGTTACAGGCAAGGTTGGCAACTTCCAGTTGGATATTGCTTGGTCAAAATTTTCATATATCATTTCTTCTGAATTTTTTTCTTTTTCTGAATTTTCTTGCTCTAAACAATTATGGGTAAAATTGGTTAAAGCAGACTGGTAGGATGAAGAAGACGAATTAGATCTATTAAAAGGATACTGAAATGATTTAAACCAATTCTTAAAAAGTTTTGTTTTTCCCTTAGAATTTTCCATTTTTGTAGCTCGTTAGAAACAAGAAGAGTTCTGTCAACGATTTACTGCCCTTGACGCCTGATCACGGCCTGAAGCGGGACTTACAACGCGACCACACTCTTAAGAAGATGAACGACGCACAGAAGTGGAGAATAAGAAGGAAAATAAAAACTCTAAAGAGAATTGGGTAGATCAACGTGGCTAAATAGCTTCAGATCCTGGATAACAGATTTAATTCATCTAAATCCTCTTTTTTTTCTTTTTTCTTAAATATAAATTTAAATACGAGATAATAATTCTAATTCTTCATTCAATCTATTACAATACTCTCTGATTTGATTACACAAGCGTACTAACATAGATCTTCTAATAGTTTGGACACGGATAACAAGATATCCTCCTACAGCTATATTTTTATCAATTTGTCTGATAGCATTTTCTAATCTTCTAAGCTGGTTTTCACGTCGTCTTAGGTCACGCAATAATTCTTCTCTCCTAATAGAACGAGGTCGCATCTCAGAAGGCCATAGCTTGTAGTTTTGATTCAGTTCGGAATTTATCTAGTTGGAAGATAGCATAAGAACGCATTAAGACAACTCTTCTTCTTTCAAACTGATGATGACGAGGATTATTTCTATGGGTGCAGATTTGCAAATGTCTTCTTATATTGTCTAACAAGAATTCAATTTTTCTTAATATCCGAACATCATCATAATATCTCCTAAGTAGAGCAAGACGAATAGACATGTTCTAGCAAAAGAAACAGCATGATTAGATAATAACAAACTTATATTATCAAACTCATAAAAACTTTACTTACAGAATATTGTACAAGACTTCAAACTCTAGCACACTTAAACTTCAAGCTCACACTCACACTTACACTTATATTTTACAATTTTGGGCTATTGATCTATCTCAGTATATCCCCCCAAAGGAAACCCCCTGCTCCTTATATAGATGGAGCATACAAAAGATCCCTCCTCTAAGCAAATATTTGCTAGATGGCAAGCCATTTTATCAGTTTTTGAATTTAAAATTGAATTTATTAATGAAAATGCTAACTCTCTCCCTGACTTTCATATTAGAGAATTTCTTCAGGGACGACAAAATGGCAAGTAGCTCTTCCTTGTTCATGAAGAAAAAAGGGAATGAGAAATTGGCAGATCAAGAAGAAAGCCAAAATGGTTTTACTCCAACAAAAGACCCAAGTCAATCAGAATTATATCTTTACACTGGTAACAGAATTCTTGTTACTTCAGATTGTCTTATGGAAGAAAGATCTGTAGAAGATAATATTTATTTTCTCTTTGGAAAGGGGCTTCATTTTCATTCCCCTGATAAAAGGAAAACCAGAGATTGGTATCTCAATATTTTGCATCAGACGAAAAGTGTCCTCATCTTCCACAATAAGAATGCAAATAGTATCATCACTTATTCAAAGTTCACTATTCTCAAAATCCTTACTGAGGAAGATTGGGATGGTCCCTTGTACATGACAAAATCAGTCCAATTATACAATTCTACTGAGTTCTTTAATTATTGGGACTATATTGATGCCTGGAAATTTGCTTTGATGTGGCAAAATCGCCAGTATAATCATTCCTGGTTCATCAGATTCAAAGAAGAAAGCCCTGATGTCACTCCTATTCATCGTAATTTCCCATCCTGGTTTCTCTTCACCTGGTGGTCATATTATGGTGCTTCTCAGAAAATCCTTCCTGATAATTTTCGTTATTTATTTATTAAGTTCTCTCAGGTTGAAGAAAAGGTTCCATGTGAAGCCATCAATATGCTTCGCTTCTTTGCTAAATTTCATATCCCTTATATTTTCCAATGGAAGTTTGAAGTAAAAAAGGACTTATACGGTTTACTATCTCTTTATCAGACTTTTTACCAAAAGTGGTGGCCTAAGATTGAAAATGATACTTATGAGAGAATTCTGAATCAAATCTCTCCTCCTGTTAAAGAAGAAATTCCTCTTCCTAAAGAAAAGCCTTTTGAGAATGAAATGCTCATGGCGGATCTCTTGGCCTAAAAGATTGCCAAAGAAATTGCTCAAGAAAAATCTCATGAGCCGATGGACATGTTTGTTGACTCTGTCAATTTTGAAGAAAAGATTAAACAAATTTTAGAAGAGTATCTTCCAAAGAAAAAAGTTGGTGATCATGATTGGGATAGTAATCACGATCCAGAAGAAAATCTTGATGATGAAGTTGTGCCTCTTGAAGATCTCCATCCTCGATGGGACCCTGATTCTCATGTTAATCCTGATGGCTCAGTTACAGAATATCTTCGTAACTGAGCATTATGTCCAACACATCTCCAGTAAGTCCAGTTTCTTCCATTATGTCCAATTCTTCCAATTCCTCTAGTAGGTCCAATTCGTTCGGTTTGTCCAATTTGTTAAGTTTGTCCAGTTTGTCCAGTATGTCCAATATGCTCAGTTTGTCCAGCTTGTCCAGTTTCTCCAATTCGTCCAGTAAGTCCATTTCTTCTTGTTCGTCCATTATGTCCAACACGTCCAATTCATCTAGTTAGTCCAATTCGTCGAGTTTGTCCACTTCGTCAAGTTTGTCCAGTTTGTCCAGGTCGTCTAATTTGTATAATTGGTCCAATTTTTAGAGTTTGTTTAGTTTGTTATATTCCTCCAGTTCGTTCCGTTTGTCCAGTTCGTTCCTAACATCTAATTCGTCCATTATATCAAATTAGACAAATATGTCCAACTCGTCCAATTCATCTAGTTGGTCCAATTCGTCCAATTTTTCCAATTCGTTTAGTTTGTCCAGTTTGTCTAATTCGTCTAGTTCGTCGAGTTTTTCCAATACATTCAGTTTGTCCTTTTTGCCTAGTTTGTCCAGCTCGCCCAGTATGTCTCGTTGCTCCAGTTCATCCAGTTCTTCTTGTTCGTCCATTATGTCCAGTTCGTCCAATTCCTCTAGTTGGTCCTATTGGTCCAGCTTGTGAAATTTGTCGAGTTCGTCCAATTTGTCTTGTTTGTCCAGTTTTTCGAATTCGCCTAGTATGTTTCGTTTGTAAAGTTGGTCCATTTCTTCCATTATGTCCAATTCTTCCAATTCCTCTAGTAGGTCCAATTCGTCCGGTTTGTCCAATTTGTTAAGTTTGTCAATTTTGTCCAGTTTGTCCAGTATGTCCAATTTGTCCAGTTTGTCCAATTTGTCCAGTTTGTCCAGCTCGTCCAGTTTCTCCAATTCGTCCAGTAAGTCCATTTCGTCCAGTTCTACCTGTTCGTCCATTATGTCCAACACGTCCAATTCATCTAATTGGTCCAATTCGTCCCGTTTGTTCAGTTTGTCCAGTTTGTCCACTTCGTCTAATTTGTCTAGTTGGTCCAGTTTTTAGAGTTCGTTTAGTTTGTTATGTTCGTCCAGTTCGTCCAATTCGTCAAGATATTCCAATTCGTTCAGTTTGTCCTATTTGCTTAGTTTTTTCCAGCTCGCCCCGTATGTCTCCTTCGTCTAGTTGGTCTAGTTCATTCAATTCTTCCTGTTGGTCCATTATGACGAATTCGTCCAATTCCTCTAGTTGGACCAATTCGTCCAGTTTATCCAATTTGTTTAGTTTGTCTAGTTCGTCCAGTTTTTCGAGTTCGTCCATTTCATTTAGTTTGTTATGTTCCTCCAGTTCATCCAGTTGTTTCAGTTCGTCCAATTCATCTAGATTTTCCAATTCATTCAGCGTGTCCAGTTTTTCGAGCTCGCCAGTATGTCTCGTTAGTGACGATGGTCCAGTTTGTCCTATTTGTCCATTATGTCAAATTCGTCAAATTCCTTTAGGTGGTCCAATTCGTCCATTTTGTCCAATTTGTTTAGTTGTCCAGTTCATCAAGTTTGGCCAGTTTCTCCAATATGTCCAATTTATCCCCTTGGTCCAGTTCGTCCAGTTTCTCCAATTTGTCTAGTTGGTCCAGTTCGTCCAATTTTTCCAATTCGTCCAATTCCTCTTGTTGGTCCTATTGGTCCAGTTCGTGCAGTTTTTCTAGTTCATCCAATTTGTCCAGTTTTTCGAATTCGCCCAGTATGTTTCGTTAGTCAAGTTGGTCTAGTTCGTCCATTATGTCCAATTCTTCCAATTCCACTAATTAGCGGGATCAGAGATATGATGAGTTTGATGATTCTCTTTATGCTATGATCGAATCAAGCCTCGGTCATGGACCTGTTTATTTTAACTATTTTCCTAATATCACAATTGATGCTCATGATGATGATGTTCTTGATTGTGCAACCATTGGATTCCAAAGTAAAGGATTAAAGATGAGTCCAAGAAGTAAACCTTTTGCTATAGTTTATCGTGTATTTTACAAATCTATGATATCTGTCTTTCCCATGATAGCCTATAGAGATAAGGTTGTTAAAGAAAAAACTACAGTTCTCATGGAAACAAACTTTAACAATAATGTGTTTATCTCAAAAGTCATCAGTTGGGAAGAAGTTGTTCTCCCTGGAAATTGGCAGATAGAAGACGTCACTCCAAGAGTAAATGAAATAATAGATGATTTACAAAGCATAGTCAAATTACCAAATGGTAATGTTGAAATCAATTTTAGGAGAAAAATGGAAAAAGCTAGGAGAAGTTTCGCCGGTTACACGGAAGGAAGAAAAAGTTTTAAATTAGAAGTAATAGATGATGACCAAAGGAGTAGTGAAAAAGAATGATTTGATTTATTCTTTGGGTTTTTGTTTCATAGGGGTCATCAATAAAGTCAAGATTTATATCTTACCCTTTAATTTTTGTAGAAATTTCCTTTGTGTTAACTAAGAAAGGTTGGATTAGAAGGATAAATGGGGATCCAAGAAGTACTTCATTAACAATATCTCCTAAAATAATGAAGGGTGTAGTAACACAAACTCCTTGGAAAAAACATGGACATTGGGAATTTTTCTTTCTATTGCCTTACTGGTACCATTTACTGCTATCACAAATTGCTTAGATTCATTTGTGACTTCAATTGGAACAACACCTAATCTAATAACATTTAGATCAGCTCCAGTATCATCGATAGCATTGACTATTTTCTCAAAATTTTTAATCTTTATTTTAACTTGAATTCTCCATTGTTGATAAATACATTTTGTTTGGATAACAGAAGTAGAGATTTTGCTAATTTCTCCTTTAATTCTTTGGAGAAATTTTTCTTCATCATATTTTTCAATAGCACCATCATTTTCCAACCAAGTTAACCTTTCATCAAGCTCATTTTATTTTTTGGTTAAGTCTATTCTTAATTCACGGAATTCTCTCTTCTGATCATTTAATTCTCTTATTAAGTCTGAGAGAGTTAAGGGTTTATTTATAGTATGACTTTTTTCTGCTCTATTCATAAGGTCAATCATGGAATAGGTTGGTGTGTGAAATGTTTCTTTCTCTTTTGTTCTTTTTTGGATAATATGGTGTTTTATCACCATTTTCATCTTCTGCAAAGGATAGTTTTGGTTGTGAACTTTCTCCTTCTTCTCTTCCCCCCAATTTTGAAATTTGGTTTAAAAATTGAACTTTTTTCTCTAGATCAGGTATGTTATCAACCATTTCTAGAAGTAATTTTTGAGAGGCTGTGAGGAAACGGATATGGATACCAAGATCTTCATTAGATGGTATCGACCATTCTTCATCAGATTCTTCATCATCTGAATGACATGTACATGATTGGAATTGGTTGATGAGCTGAACCTGGGGACTATTTTCTTCAATGTCAGTTGATGAATTAGATTCATATTCTTCTTCTTCTGAGGAACTTGAATCAGATTGTTCTTTTTTAGTATTTTCTTCTTCATTTTTGTTATTGATTTTTCTAAGTTTCTTTTTAGAGGAATTTTCTTTTTTAAAGCATTTATTGGAATAATGACCCTTTTTCCTGCAAGTATTACAAGTTGGAACATTTTCTTTTATGTATTTCTTTTTGAAATGTTTCCTAAATTTTCTTTTGAATGGGATGAGATCATCGGATTTTCTCTGTTTTGTATATCTTCCGGTTTTATACTTTCTTACCATTTTGTTTCTTCTATCTGGAGTAAATCTAGAACATGAGGGTTTTCTCTTTGATTCAGGTATTTGATCTAGACCAAACTGGAAACAAAAATCTCCTAATTCTTTATCTCCAGTATATTTTCTCATTTTTTCAGCTTGTTTACTGATCTTTAAATCAGTGCAAAAAGTCATGCCAACTTTGTTAATTCTTTGTATAATCCTCCTAACGTCAGCATACTGTAATTAATAGTACCATGCATTTCTTGTCTCAAGGAATTACGCACCTTTTCAGCAAATAAGGGTGGTAATCCTGAAATAAATCTTTCTTTGCAAATATCAGAATTGCAATCATTGAGTTGGTAAACTTTAGATAGGAATACATCTCTATACCAACGAAATTCTCCTAAGTTTCTACACCTTAAACAATGTAACTATTGTCGATTTTTCTCCTTGATAAAAGCAATTCCTCCGGTGAACTCATTGAGGATACATAAAAGCAAGACACTGACACAATCAGATTGAGTTTCCCAATTATCAGGGATTTGACTAGTACCAGCTTCAAGCTTAATATTGGGGTCTACTAAGTTTCCTGTGGTTTTGTCTCTGTAAAGGATTCTTCCGAATTCATCCATTTTGACAGCATTTTCTATTTCAAGTCTTTGGGCTCCAGTTAATCCATAATTCCACCATCCTCTTAATATTCCATTGAAGAGGTGATTATCATGAGAAAGATATTTCTTGGAGTATTTCCTCTGACTTCACAGGCATTACAGTATATTAACATTATGTGAACCATTTGGACGATTTGATATTCTGTTAATCCATCTAAGTTCCATTCATATAAAGAATTTCCCGAATTGGTTAATTCTGAGGTATAAGTGTATGTAGCCTCTTCGAGTTGTAGATCAACAGGGGTTGGTATAGGATAATAATTCTTTGTCTCTGGCAATTTTACCTGGGGATTCCATTTCTTTAGAAGATCTATTAATAAATTCTCTAAAGCAGAGACTCTTAGGATGTTAAATCCTTTTTATATTGAGGCTTTCCATCCTATTGGATAATTATTTTTGTATTTCGTCCGTCATTTTAAATGGTCCTTCTTGCAGAATAATCCCTTTAAGTAATTGGTTGGGAACATATACTGCATTGGCAGAGCTTTCTTCTAATTTTTCTTCTTTATCTTTATTGAATTCGGGTTTTGATTTGATTGTTCTTTCTATTCGATCTGTTTGTTCTCCAATGGTTAATAGACATAGATTGGTGTAATTGTTTTGTTCAATTATATCTCCAATACCTATACTTATGTCTTTAGCATTTGGGTCTAGTTTTGATTCATAAATAGATGCATTTTTTACAGGCATGGCATAATTCTTGGTTTCTGTATTAGGGACAGAAATATCAAGTTTCTTCCAAGGTGGGTGAGATTTATGAACTTCTTTTCCTTCAGTGTCTTTCCAGGTTCTTGTTGTTCTTCCTATAATTCTTATTTGTTTTGGGCTTTGAGTTTCTTCTTTTTTTATTTTCCCTTTTTTAAAATACTCCATGAACCAGTCAAAGAAAGGTATATTTCTTTCTTATTCCTCCATTTGGAAATACCATAATTCTCTCATCTTATCCTTTTCTTCTATGTTAAACCTTTTAAAGAACCAATCTTTTAAAGGATGATTTTTCAAATTTTCTCTAAGATATGGTTTATCAATTTCAAACTTTTTAACAGGAGTTTCTTCTGGCTTTTGAATGCTAACCATTCTTATAGCTCCTTGGAGAAAATCACTTTCACTTGGGTTGTAGATTTTTTCCGACGAAGTTCTTTTATAGATAGGGTGTTCAATTCCACTTTCTTTGTTTCTAAAAACTTTTTGATCTATTTCTTCTTTTTCACTACTCCTTTGGTCATCATCTATTTCTTCTAATTTAAAAGTTTTTCTTCCTTCCATGTAACCGACGAAACTTCTCCTAGCTTTTTCCATTTTTCTCCTAAAATTGATTTCAACATTACCATTTGGTAATTTGACTATGCTTTGTAAATCATCTGTTATTTCATTTACTCTTGGAGTGACGTCTTCTATCTGCCAATTTCCAGGGAAAACAACTTCCTCCCAACTGATGACTTTTGGGATAAACACATTATTGTTAAAGTTTATTTCCATGAGAACTGTAGTTTTTTCTTTATCAACCTTATCTCTATAGGCTATCATGGGAAAGACAGAGATCATAGATTTGAAGAACACACGAGAAACTATAGCAAAAGGTTTACTTCTTGGACTCATCTTTAATCCTTTACTTTGGAATCTAATGGTTGAACAATCAAGAACATCATCATCATGAGCATCAATTGTGATATTAGGAAAACAGTTAAATAAACAGGTCCATGACAGAGGCTTGATTCGACCATAGCATAAAGAGATCATCAAACTCATCATGTCTCTGATCTCGCACATAAGCACATATAGAAACATTTAATCCTAATCGAAATAGTGGTTTGATTCCTACCTGAATTAATCCTATGTGTAGGTAGTTGCATTTGGTTCTGATTTGTTCAATAATTCTTCTTTCAAGAACTCTAATTATTTGTTTTCCTCCAGAGAGAGAAACAATTTTTTCAACAGTTTTAATGTGATGATCATTTTGTTCTTCAAATGTGCCATTACTATATATTTTTGTTACAGGCAAGGCTGGCAACTTCTAGTTGGATATTGCTTTGTCAAAATTTTCATATATCATTTCTTCTGAATTTTTTGTTTTTTCTGAATTTTCTTTTTCTAAACTATTACGGGGAAAACTAGTTAAAGCAGACTGGTAGGATGAAGAAGACGAATAAGATCTATTGGAAGGATGCTGAAATGATTTAAACCAATTCTTAAAAAGTTTTGTTTTTCCTTTAGTATTTTCCATCTATGTAATCTTGAGATAAAGTGCACCGTCAATGATTTACAACCCTTAACGCCTGTCTTCGGCACAAAGTGGGACTTACAACACGATCACTCACTTTTACCAAGATACAAAAGCAAAAAAATAAAAAGGAATAATAAAACTCTAAAGAGAATTGGATAGATCAACTGGGTGGGTTAAAAAACTTCAAATCCTGGATAATAGATTTAATTCATCTAGAGATTTTTTTTTTACAGATTTAAATACGAGATAATAATTCTAACAAAAGAAACAACATGATTAGATAATAACAAACTTATATTATCAAACTCATAAAAGCTTTATTACTTACAAACTGAGAATAGAACTCTGAATACAAGGTTTTCAGCACACTCCAAACTTCAAGCTCACATTTACACTTAGACTATGAACGTTTATTTTTCAATTTCTAACATTCGATTTTTCGATAATTTTTTCGATGATCACAAATGGAAACTCAAGCTCCTTATATAGATGGAGCAGATACAGAAGAACACACTCTCATCCGACCATGAGAGGACAACAACAGTAAAAAGATTGTCTACCGACACAAGCTTCCAAACCAACTTTACAAAAGGAGATTCCCACTTTGGGGCTAAGGTACAATAAGTGGAGCTTCTTTTCGCCAAATGGAATGCGCAAGAAACAACTTTATCTTCTTTTGATAAGAACTGACATGTGGCAACAAACCCCCACCAAGAAAAGCAACACCATGACAAAATAACTTTATCTATTTTTCAACTAAGCATGACACGATGGAATACACTAAGGCTTCCTTTTGACTAGATTGTATATTTTCTTCTCAGCAATGAAGACATCTTTAGACAACTTTTCTTCTCAGTAATATGCCCCCACCAAGAAGAGATGATTCAACTGGCTCTGATACCAACAAGGACAGGATCGACAATGACAGGAATCATCTCAAATATTCAAATCTTCTTTTTCATTAATTCTTTTTAGCAGAATTTTTACGAAATAATTCAGCTAACAGAGATTCCTTTTCAACTTCTTTTTCTTTTTCTTTGTCTTTTGCCGAAGAATACCAAAACTTTCCACCACAAAGGTGATCAGTAACTGAGCCATCGGGATTAACATGAGAGTCAGGATCCTAACGAGGATGGAGTTTTTCAAGGGCACAACTTCGTCATCAAGATTTTCATATGGATCATGATTAGAGTCCCAATCATGGACATTTTTCTTCTTAGAAAGATATTCTTCTAGGATTTGCTTGATCTTTTATTCAAAATTGAAGGATTCAACAGAGACATCCATCGGCTCGGGAGATTTGTTACGAGCAATTTCTTTGGCAATCTTTTTGGCTAAGAGATCAGCCATGACCATTTCATTCTCAAAAGGTTTTTCTTTAAGAAGAGGAATTTCTTCTTTAACAGGAGGAGAGATTTGATTCAGGATTCTCTCATAAGTATTATTTTCAATTTTTGGCCACCATTTTTGATAAAAAGTCTGATAAAGAGATGGTAAACCATATAAGTCCTTTTTTATTTCAAACTTCCATTGGAAAATATAAGGGATATGAAATTTAGCAAAGAAGCGAAACATATATTGATGGCTTCACATGGCACATTTTCTTCAACTTGAGAGAACTTAATAAACAAATAACGAAAATTATGAGGAAGGATTTTCTGAGAAGCACCAAAATATGACCACCAAGTGAAAAGAAACCAGGATGGGAAATTACGATGAATGGGAATGACCCCAGGACTTTCCCCTTTGAATCTGATGAACCAGGAATGAATACACTGGCGATTTTCCCACATCAAAGCAAATTTCCAAGCATCAATATAGTCCCAATAATTAAAGAACTCAGTCGAATTGTATAATTGGACTATTTTGTCATGTACAAGGGACCATCCCAATCTTCCTCAGTAAGGATTTTGAGAATAGTGAACTTTGAGTAGGTGATAATACCATTTGCATTCTTATTGTAGAAGATGAGGACACTTTTCGTCTGATGTAAAATATTGAGATACCAATTTCTGGTTTTCCTTTTATCAGGGGAATAATAATGAAGCCCCTTGCCAAAGAGAAAATAAATATTATCTTCTACAGATCTTTCTTCCATAAGACAATCTGAAGTAACAAGAATTTTGTTACCTAGTGTAAAGATATAATTCTGATTGACTTGGGTCTTTTATTGGAGTAAAACCCTTTTGGTCTTTTGTCCAGTTTGTCCATTATGTCCAATTCTTCGAATTCATCTAGTTGGTCCAATTTGTCCAGTTTGTCCAGTTTCTCCAATTCATCCAGTTCGTCCAATTTGTCCTATTGGTACTGTAGGTCCAGTGTTTCGAGTTCGTCCAGTTCGTTTAGTTTGTTATGATCGTCCAGTGTGTCCAGTTCGTCCAGTTTGACCAATTAATCCAGATTTTGCAATTCATTCAGTTTTTCCTGTTTGTCCATTTTTTCCAACTCGCCCAATATGTCTCCTTCGTCCAGTTGGTCTAATTCTTCCTGTTCGTCCATTATATCTAATTCGTGCAATTCCTCTTGTTGGTCCAATTATTCCAATTTATCTACTATGTTTAGTTTGTCTAGTTCGTCCATTTTGTCCAGTTGGTCCAGTTTTTCGAGTTCGTCCAGTTCGTTCAGTTTGTTATGTTCCTCCAATTCGTCCAGTTTGTACAGTTCATCCAATTTGTCCAATTCGTCTAGATTTTCCAATTCGTTCAATTTGTCCTGTTTGTCCAATTTTTCGAGCTCGCCCAGCCCCAGCATGTCTAGTTAGTCAAGCTGGTCCAGTTCGTCCATATGTCCAATTCGTCCAATTCCTCTAGTTGGTCCAATTCGTCCCGTTTGTCCAGTGCGTCAAGTTTGTCCAGTTTGTGCAGTACATCCAATTTGTCCAGTTCGTGCAGCTTCTCCAATTCGTTCAGTTGGTCTAGTTCTTCCTATTCGTCGATTATGTCCAACTCGTCCAATTCATCTAGTTGGTCCAATTCGTCTAGTTGGTCCAGTTTTTAGAGTTTGTCCAGTTCATTTAGTTTGTTAAGTTCCTCCAGTTTGTCCAGTTTCTCCAGTTTTTCCAATTCGTTCAGTTTGTCCAGTTTGTCTAATTCGTTCAGTTTGTCCTTAACATCTAGTTCGTCGAGCTTTTCCAATTCATTCAGTTTGTCCTATTTGTCTAGTTTGTCCAGCTCGCCCAGTATGTCTCGTTCCTCCAGTTCGTCCGGTTCTTCTTGTTTGTCCATTATGTCCAGTTTGTCCAATTCCTTTAGTTGGTCCTATTGGTCTAGTTCGTGAAGCTTGTCCAATTCGTCCAATTTGTCCTGTTTGTCCAGTTTTTCGAATTTGCCTTGTATGTTTTGTTAGTCAAGTTGGTCGAGTTCGTCCATTATGTCCAATTCTTCCAATTCCTCTAGTAGGTCCAATTCGTCCGGTTTGTCCAATTTGTTAAGTTTGTCAAGTTTGTCCAATTTGTCCAGTATGTCCAATTTGTCCAATTTGTCCAGTTTCTCCAATTCGTCCAGTAAGTCCATTCCGTCCAGTTCTTCCTGTTCGTCCATTATGTCCAACATGTCCAATTCAACTAGTTGGTCCAATTCGTCCAGTTTGTTCAGTTTGTCCAGTTCGTCAAGTTTGTCTAGTTTGTCCAGTTTGTCTAATTTGTATAGTTGGTCCAGTTTGTAGAGTTCGTTTAGTTTGTTATGTTCCTCCAGTTCGTCCAGTTTGTCCAGTTCGTCCTTAACATCTAGTTCGTCCATTATATCGAATTAGACATATATGTCCAAACTCGTCCAATTCATCTAGTTGGTCCAATTCGTCCTGTTTGTTTCCTCCAGTTCGTCCAGTTTTTCCAATTAGTTCAGTTTGTCCAGTTTGTCTAATTCATCCAGTACGTCCTTAACATCTAGTCGCCCATTATATCGGATTAGACAAATATGTCCAACTCGTCCAATTCATCATTACTGCAGGATCGTATTATTTGACAGGAATCATCTCAGATCTCAAATATTCTTTTTCATTAATTCTCAGTTCTCAAATCTTCTTTTTCATTAATTCTTTTGCTTTAGCAGAATTTTTTCGGAATAATTCAGCTAACTGATATTCCTTTTCGACTTCTTTTTCTTTTCTTTTGTCTTTTGCTGAAGAATACCAAAACTTTCCACCACGAAGATATTCTGTAACTGAACCATCAGGATTAACATGAGAGTCAGGGTCCCAACGCGGATGGAGATCTTCAAGAGGCACAACTTCATCATCAAGATTTTCCTCTGGATCATGATTACTATCCCAATCATGATCACCAACTTTTTTCTTTGGGAGATACTCTTCTAAAATTTGTTTAATCTTTTCTTCAAAATTGACGGAGTCAACAGACATGTCCATCGGCTCAGGAGATTTTTCTCTAGCAATTTCTTTGGCAATCTTTTTGGCCAAAAGATCAGCCATGAGCATTTCATTCTCAAAAGGTTTTTCTTCAGGAAGAGGAATTTCTTCTATAACAGGAGGAGAGATTTGATTCAGAATTCTCTCATAAGTATCATTTTCAATCTTAGACCACCACTTTTGGTAAAAAGTTTGATAAAGAGATGGTAAACCATATAAGTCCTTTTTTACTTCAAACTTCCATTGAAAAATATAAGGGATATGAAATTTAGCAAAGAAGCGAAGCATATTGATGGCTTCACATGGAACCTTTTCTTCAACCTGAGAGAACTTAATAAACAAATAACGAAAATTATCAGGAAGGATTTTCTGAGAAGCACCATAATATGACCACCACCATGTGAAGAGAAACCAGGATGGGAAATTGCGATGAATATGAGTGACATCAGGACTTTCTTCTTTGAATTTGATGAACCAGGAATGATTATACTGGCGATTTTGCCACATCAAAGTAAATTTCCAGGTATCAATATAATCCCAATAATTAAAGAACTCAGTCGAATTGTATAACCATTTGCATTCTTATTGTGGAAGATGAGGACACTTTTCGTCTGATGCAAAATATTGAGATACCAATCTCTGGCTTTCCTTTTATCAGGGGAATGAAAATGAAGCCCCTTTCCAAAGAGAAAATAAATATTATCTTCTACAGATCTTTCTTCCATAAGACAATCTGAAGTAACAAGAATTCTGTTACCAGTGTAAAGATATAATTCTGATTGACTTGGGTCTTTTGTTGGATTAAAACCCTTTTGGCTTTCTTCTTGATCTGCCAATTTCTCATTCCCTTTTTTCTTCATGAACAAGGAAGAGCTACTTACCATTTTGTCGTCCATGAAGAAATTCTCTAGTAAGAAAGTCAGGGAGAGAGTTAGCATTTCCATTAATAAATTCAATCTTAAATTCAAAAACTGATAAAATGGCTTGCCATCTAGCAAATATTTGCTTTGAGACAAGATTTTTGACATCTTTTTCCAGAATTTCTTTTGCTGATTTAGCATCAACTCTGATCAGAAATTCTTTGTTCAATAAATCATGTTGGAACTTTGTCACACAAATTACTATGGCAAGAACTTCCTTTTTGATGGTTGAATATTTCTTTTGTGCTTCATTCCATAATCTAGAATTGAATCTTATTAATTCTTCTTTTGAGCCTTTTTGTTGTAAGAGGATTCCACCATATCCGACATCAGAGGCATCAATTTGAACTATTTTTAAAGCTTCTGGGTCAGGTAAACATCTACAAGGAAGATTTTTAACTCTTTCTTTAATCTTTTTTACTGCATTAGTATGTAGGATAAACCATTCCTGAGGATTTTTCTTTAACCTTTCTTGGAGAAGTTTTCTATCTTTTGCCAAATCTTGATAGAAAAATCCAACATAATTTAGGCATCAAAGAAATCTTTGTAGCATATTTTTATCCTTAATTTCATCTGGAAATTTATCAGCAAATTGAATAACTCTATTAGTTGGAGTTATTTTTCTGTCTTGGATCTCAAATCCTAAGAACCTGATTTTCTGCTGAAAGAGATTCATTTTTCTTTTGGATAAAGCCAATCCATTTTCTTTTATGACTCTTTTGAAGATTCCCAAGTGTTTCCAATGTTGTAACAAAGATTCTGAAAAGATAAGAATATCATCAATGTAAACAATGGCAAACTGGGTGTATGACGAGAAAATATTATTCATAATATTCTGAAATTCAGACGGAGCATTTTTCAATCCAAAAGGCATAACATTCCATTCATAATGCCCCATTGGAACAGTGAATGCAGTTTTATATCTATCTTCTTCTTTTATCTGAATCTGCCAAAATTCTGATTTTAAGTCAAATTTTGAGAATATTTTGGCATTGTTTAATCTGTTTAGCAAATCCTGAGTATTAGGCAAAGGATACCTAATAGATTGTAAGACTTTGTTCAAAGGTTTATAATTGATTACCAATCTTGGAACTCCTCTTTCGATTTTAGCGGCCTTTTCAACATAAAATGCCATACAGCTCCAAGGGGATTTGCTTTTCCTAATTAATCCTTTCTTCAGAAGATCATTGATTTCTTCTTGGCAAAGTTTCAAATGAGCAGCATCCATTTGAGATGGACGAGCTTTAGTAGGAATATCCTTTTCATTAAAATCTTTTACATATGGTAATCCTACTATGTGTCTTTTTCTATTCCAAAAGGCTGATGGTAATTCAAAACAGCATTCTTCTTCAATCTGTTTGGTGAATTCTTCTAATTTGGTTTTAAATTCTTTTTTCTCTAATTCTTTTGTCATTTGGACACATTTAATTTCATTTTTTAATCCATTTATGTAGTTTTCTCTTGTGGCAATAACCTGATTTATCCTTTGGATTTTCGTCTCACAAGGATCATCTATAAAAACAAGATTTACTTCAATCCCTTTGATATTTGTAGAAATTCCTTTCGTTGTTACAGAAAAGGGTTGGATTTGAAGAATAAATGGAGATCCAAGGAGTACATCATTAACAATATCTTCTGAAATAATAAAGGGTGAAGTAACATAGACTCCTTTTATGCAAACATGAACATTTGGGATTTTTCTTTCTATAGAAATAGTCGTTCCATTAGCAGCAGCCACAAACTGTTTTGATTCACTTGTAAATTCAATAGGAACAATTCCTAGTCTGATAACATTTAAGTCAGCACCAGTGTCAATTATGGCATTGACAATCTTCTCGAAGTTTTTTATGTTTATTTTTACCTGAACTCTCCACTGTTGGTAAATACATTTTGTCGGAATTACACCAGTAGAGATTTTGCTAATTTCTCCTTTAATTCTTTGGACAAATTTTTCTTCATCATATTTTTCAATAGCACCATCATTTTCTAACCAAGTTAACCTTTCATCAAGCTCATTTTGTTTTTTGGTTAACTCTATTTTTAATTCTCGAAGTTCTCTCTTCTGATCATTTAATTCTCTTTGTAAGTCAGAGAGAGTTAAGGGTTTATTTATAGTATGAATTTTTTCTGCTCTATTCATAAGGTCAATCATGGTATAGGTTGGTGTATGAAATGTTTCTTTCTGAAATGTTTCTTTCTCCTTTATCCGTTTTGGATAATATGGTGTTTTATTATCATTTTCTTCAAAGGAAATTTTTTGTTGTGAACTTTCTCCTTCTTCTCCTCCCCCCAATTTTGAAATCGGATTTAAAAATTGAACTTTTTTCTCTGGATCTGGTATGTTATCAACCATTTCTAGAAGTAATTTTTGAGGGGCAGTGAGGACACGAATGTGGATACAAGATCTTCATCAGATGGTATCGACCATTCTCCTTCAGATTCTTCGTCATCTGAATGACATGTACATGATTGGAATTGTTTGATGAGCTGAACCTGAGGACTATTTTCTTCGATGTCAGTTGATGAATCAGATTCATATTCTTGTTCTTCTTCTTCTGAGGAACTTGAATCAGATCGTTCTTTTTCAGTATTTTCCTCATCATTTTTGGCATTAATTTTTCGAAGTTTCTTTTTAGAAGGATTTTCTTTTTTAAAACATTTACTTGCATAATGACCCTTTTTTCCGCAAGTATAACAAGTCGGAACATTTTCTTTTATATATTTCTTTTTGAAATAGTTTTTAGACTTTCTTTTGAATGGGATGAGTTCATCGGATTTTCTTCCTTTTTTATATCTTCCAAGTTTATACTTTCTTATTATTTTGTTTCTTCTATCCAGAGTAAATCTAGAATGCGAAGGTTTTCTCTTTGATTCAGGTGTTTGATCTAAACCAAACTGGAAACAAAAATCTCCTAATTCTTTATCTCCAGAATATTTTCTCATTTTTTCAGCTTGTTTACTGATCTTTAAATCAGTACAAAGATTCATGCCAACTTTGTTAATTCTTTGTATAATTCCTCCGAACGTCAGCAAACTGTAATTAATAGTACCATGCATTTCTTCTCTCAAGGAATTACGCACCTTTTCTGCAAATAAAATGGTAATCCTGAAATAAATCTTTCTTTCCAAATATCAGAATTACAACCATTTAGTTGGTAGAATTTTGATAACAATAGATCTCTATACCAACGAAATTCTCCTAAATTTCTACATCTCAAGCGATTTAATTGCTGTCTATTTTTCTCCTTAATTAGAGCAATTCCTCCAGTGAATTCATTGAGGATGTATAGAAGCAAGACACTAACACAATCAGATTGTGTTTTATAATTCTTAGGGATTTGACTAGTGCCTGCTTCAAGTTTGATATTGGGATCTACTAGATTTCCTATGGTTTTGTGTCTATAAAGGATTCTTCCCAATTCATCCATTTTGACAGCACTCTCTATTTCAAGTCTTTGAGCTCCAGTTAATCCATAATTCCACCATCCTCTTAATATTCCATTGAAAGAGGTGGTTATCATCAGAAAGATATTCCTTGGAGTATTTCCTCTAACTTCACAAGTATTACAGTATATTAACATACTATATGAACCATCTGGACAATTTGATATTCTGTTAATCCATCCAAGTTCCATTCATATAAAGAATTTCCTGAATAGGTTAACTCTGAGGTATAAGTGTATGGAGCTTCTTCAAGTTGTAGATCAACAGGGGTTGGTCTGGGATAATAATTCTTTGTCTCTGGCAATTTTGCTTGAAGATTCCATTTCTTTAGACGATTTATTCAGGTAGGAATCAAACCATTGTTTCGATTAGGATTAAATGTTGCAGTGTGTGCTTATGTGAGAGATCAGAGACATGATGAGTTTGATGATTCTCTTTATGCTATGATTGAATCAAGTCTCTGTCATGGACCTGTTTATTTTAACTGCTTTCCCAATATCACAATTGATGCTCATGATGATAATATTCTTGATTGGGAAACTATTGGATTTCAAAGTAAAGGATTAAAAATGAGTCCAAGAAGTAAACCTTTTGCTATAGTTTATCGTGTGTTCTACAAATCCATGATCTCTGTCTTTCCCATAATAGCCTATAGAGATAAGGTTGATAAAGAAAAAACCACAGTTCTCATGGAAGCAAACTTTAACAATAATGTGTTCATCCCAAAAGTCATCAGCTGGGAAGAAGTTGTTCTCCCAGGAAATTGGCAAATAGAAGATGTCACCCCAAGAGTAAATGAAATCACAAATGATTTACAAAGTATAGTCAAATTACCAAATGGTAATGTTGAAGTCAATTTCAGAAGAAAAATGGAAAAAGCTAGGAGAAGCTTTGCAGGTTATACAGAAGGACGAAAAAGTTTTAAATTAGAATAAATAGATGATGACTAAAGGAGTAGTGAAAAGGAGGAAATACATCAAAAAGTTTTTAGGAACAAAGAAAGTGGAATCGAACATCCTGTGTATAAAAGAACTTCATCACAAAAAACCTATAACCTTAGTGAGAGTGATTTTCTCCAAGGAGCCATAAGAATGATTAGCATTCAAAAGCCAGAAGAAATACCTGTTAAAAAATTTCAAATTGATAAACCATATCTTAGAGAAAATTTGAAAAATCATCCTTTAAAAGATTGGTTCTTTAAAAAGTTTAACACAGAAGAAAAGGATAAAATGAGAGAATTATGGTATTTCCAAATGGAGGAAGAAGAAAGAAATATACGTTTCTTTGATTGGTTCATGGAATATTTCAAAAAAGGGAAAATCAAAGAAAAAGGAACTCAAAGCCCAGAACAAATAAAAGTTATAGGAAAAACAACAAGAACCTGGAAAGACACTGAAGGAAAAGAAGTTGATAAATCACATCCACCTTGGAAGAAACTTGATATTTCTGTCCCTAATACAGAAACCAAGAATTATGCTATGCCTGTAAAAAATGCATCTATTTATGAATCAAAACTAGAACCAAATGCTAAAGACATAGGTATAGGTATTGTAGAGATAATTGAACAAAACAATTACACCAATCTATGTCTATTAACCATTGGAGAACAAACAGATCGAATAGAAAGAACAATCAAATTAAAATCTGAATTCAATAAAGATAAAGATGAAAAATTAGAAGAAAGTTCTGCCAATGCAGTATATGTTCCCAGACAATTACCTAAAGGGATTATTCTACAAGAAGGACCATTCACAATGACAAACGAAATGCAAAAAGAATTATCAAATATGATGGAAAGTCTCAATATGAGAGGAAAAGGATTCAGCATCCTAAGAGTCTCTGCTTCAGAGGATTTATTAATAAATCGTCTAAAGAAATGGAATCCTCAGACAAAATTGCCAGAGACAAAGAATTATTATCCTAGACCAACCCCTGTTGTTCTACAACTAGAAGAAGCTCCATACACTTATACCTCAGAATTAACATATTCAGGAAATTCTTTATATGATTGGAACTTAAATGGATTAACAGAATATCAGATCGTCCAAATGGTTCACAGTATGTTAATATACTGTAATACTTGTGAAGTTAGAGGAAATACTCCAAGGAATATCTTTCTGATGATAACCACCTCTTTCAATGGAATATTAAGAGGATGGTGGAATTATGGATTAACTGGAGCTCAAAGACTTGAAATAGAGAGTGCTGTCAAAATGGATGAATTGGGAAGAATCCTTTATAGACACAAAACCATAGGAAATCTAGTAGATCCCAATATCAAACTTGAAGCAGGCACTAGTCAAATCCCTAAGAATTATAAAACACAATCTGATTGTGTTAGTGTCTTGCTTCTATACATCCTCAATGAATTCACTGGAGGAATTGCTCTAATTAAGGAGAAAAATAGACAGCAATTAAATCGCTTGAGATGTAGAAATTTAGGAGAATTTCGTTGGTATAGAGATCTATTGTTATCAAAATTCTACCAACTAAATGGTTGTAATTCTGATATTTGGAAAGAAAGATTTATTTCAGGATTACCATTTTTATTTGCAGAAAAGGTGCGTAATTCCTTGAGAGAAGAAATGCATGGTACTATTAATTACAGTTTGCTGGCGTTTGGAGGAATTATACAAAGAATTAACAAAGTTGGCATGAATCTTTGTAATGATTTAAAGATCAGTAAACAAGCTGAAAAAATGAGAAAATATTCTGGAGATAAAGAATTAGGAGATTTTTGTTTCCAGTTTGGTTTAGATCAAACACCTGAATCAAAGAGAAAACCTTCGCGTTCTAGATTTACTCCGGATAGAAGAAACAAAATAATAAGAAAGTATAAACCTGGAAGATATAAAAAAGGAAGAAAATCCGATGAACTCATCCCATTCAAAAGAAAATCTAAAAAATATTTCAAAAAGAAATATATAAAAGATAATGTTCCGACTTGTTATACTTGCGGAAAAAAGGGTCATTATGCAAGTAAATGTTTTAAAAAAGAAAATCCTTCTAAAAAGAAACCTCGAAAAATTAATGCCAAAAATGATGAGGAAAATACTGAAAAAGAACAATCTGATTCAAGTTCCTCAGAAGAAGAAGAACAAGAATATGAATCTGATTCATCAACTGACATTGAAGAAAATAGTCCTCAGGTTCAGCTCATCAAACAATTCCAATTATGTACATGTCATTCAGATGACGAAGAATCTGAAGGAGAATGGTCGATACCATCTGATGAAGATCTTGGTATCCACATTCGTGTCCTCACTGCCCCTCAAAAATTACTTCTAGAAATGGTTGATAACATACCAGATCCAGAGAAAAAAGTTCAATTTTTAATTCCGATTTCAAAATTGGGGGGAGGAGAAGAAGGAGAAAGTTCACAACAAAAAATTTCCTTTGAAGAAAATGAAAATGATAATAAAACACCATATTATCCAAAAAGGATAAAGGAGAAAGAAACATTTCAGAAAGAAACATTTCATACACCAACCTATACCATGATTGACCTTATGAATAGAGCAGAAAAAATTCATACTATAAATAAACCCTTAACTCTCTCTGACTTACAAAGAGAATTAAATGATCAGAAGAGAGAACTTCGAGAATTAAAAATAGAGTTAACCAAAAAACATAATGAGCTTGATGAAAGGTTAACTTGGTTAGAAAATGATGGTGCTATTGAAAAATATGATGAAGAAAAATTTGTCCAAAGAATTAAAGGAGAAATTAGCAAAATCTCTACTGGTGTAATTCCTACAAAATGTATTTACCAATAGTGGAGAGTTCAGGTAAAAATAAAAATAAAAAACTTCGAGAAGATTGTCAATGCCATAATTGACACTGGTGCTGACTTAAATGTTATCAGACTTGGATTGTTCATATTGAATTTACAAGTGAATCAAAACAGTTTGTGTCTGCTGCTAATGGAACGACTATTTCCATAGAAAGAAAACTCCCAAATGTTCATGTTTGCATGAAAGGAGTCTGTGTTACTTCACCCTTTATTATTTCAGAAGATATTGTTAATGATGTACTCCTTGGATCTCCATTTATTCTTCAAATCCAACCATTTTCTATAACAACAAAAGGAATTTCTACAAATATCAAAGGGATTGAAGTAAATCTTGATTTTATATATGATCCTTGTGAGACGAAAATCCAAAGGATAAATCAGGTTATTGCCACAAGAGAAAATTACATAAATGGATTAAAAAATGAAATTAAATGTGTCCAAATGACAAAAGAATTAGAGAAAAAAGAATTTAAAACAAAATTAGAAGAATTCACCAAACAGATTGAAGAAGAATGCAGTTCTGAATTACCATCAACCTTTTGGAATAGAAAAAGACACATAGTAGGATTACCATATGTAAAAGATTTTAATAAAAAGGATATTCCTACTAAAGTTCGTCCATCTCAAATGGATGCTGCTCATTTGAAACTTTGCCAAGAAGAAATCAATGATCTTCTGAAGAAAGGATTAATTAGGAAAAGCAAATCCCCTTGGAGCTGTACGGCATTTTATGTTGAAAAGGCCGCTGAAATCGAAAGAGGAGTTCCAAGATTGGTAATCAATTATAAACCTTTGAACAAAGTCTTACAATCTATTAGGTATCCTTTGCCTAATACTCAGGATTTGCTAAACAGATTAAACAATGCGAAAATATTCTCAAAATTTGACTTAAAATCAGGATTTTGGCAGATTCTGATAAAAGAGGAAGATAGATATAAAACTGCATTCACTGTTCCAATGGGGCATTATGAATGGAATGTTATGCCTTTTGGATTGAAAAATGCGTGAATTTCAAAGTATTATGAATAATATTTTCTCATCTTACACCCAGTTTGCCATTGTTTACATTGATGATATTCTTATCTTTTCAGAATCTGTGTTACAACATTGGAAGCACTTGGGTATTTTCAAAAGAGTCATAAAAGAAAATGGATTGGCTTTATCCAAAAGAAAAATGAATCTCTTTAAGCAGAAAATCAGGTTCTTAGGATTTGAGATCCAAGACAGAAAAATAACTTCAACTAATAGAGTTATTCAATTTACTGATAAATTTCCAGATGAAATTAAGGATAAAAATATGCTACAAAGATTTCTTGGATGTCTAAATTATGTTGGATTTTTCTATCAAGATTTTGCAAAAGATAGAAAACTTCTCCAAGAAAGGTTAAAGAAAAATCCTCAGGAATGGTCTCTCAACATACTAATGCAGTAAAAAAGATTAAAGAAAGAGTTAAAAATCTTCCTTATAGATGTTTATCTGACCAAGAAGCTTTTAAAATAGTTCAAACTGATGCCTCTGATGTCGGATATGGTGGAATCCTCTTACAACAAAAAGACTCAAAAGAAGAATTAATAAGATTCAATTCTGGATTATGGAATGAAGCACAAAAGAAATATTCAACCATCAAAAAGGAAGTTCTTGCCATAGTTATTTGTGTGACGAAATTTCAACATGATTTATTAAACAAAGAATTTCTGATTAAAGTTGATGCGAAAGCAGCAAAAGAAATTCTGGAAAAAGATGTCAAAAATCTTGTCTCAAAGCAAATATTTGCTAGATGGCAAGCCATTTTATCAGTTGGGAAGAAGTTGTTCTCCCTGGAAATTGGTAGATAGAAGACATCACTCCAAGAGTAAATGAAATAACATATGATTTACAAAGTATAGTCAAATTACCAAATGGTAATGTTGAAATCAATTTTAGGAGAAAAATGGAAAAATCTAGAAGAAGTTTCGCCGGTTACATGGAAGGAAGAAAAAGTTTTAAATTAGAAGAAATAGATGATAACCAAAGAAGTAGTGAAAAAAAAGAAACGGATCAAAAAAATTTTAGAAACAAAGAAAGTGGAATTGAACACCCTGTCTATAAAAGAACTTCGTCGGAAAAAACCTACAACCCAAGTGAAAATGATTTTCTCCAAGGATCCATAAGAATGGTTAGCATTCAAAAGCCAAAAGAAATTCCTGTGAAAAAGTTTGAAATTGATAAACCATATCTTAGAGAAAATTTGAAAAATCATCCTTTAGAAGATTGGTTCTTTAAAAGGTTTAACACAGAAGAAAAGGATAAGATGAGAGAATTATGGTATTTCCAAATGGAGGAAGAAGAAAGAAATATACCTTTCTTTGACTGGTTCATGGAGTATTTTAAAAAAGGGAAAATAAAAAAGACGAAACTCAAAGCCCAAAACAAATAAAAATTATAGGAAAAACAACTAAGAACCTGGAAAGACACTGAAGGAAAAGAAGTTCATAAATCTCACCCACCTGTGAAGAAACTTGATATTTCTGTCCCTAATACAGAAACCAAGAATTAGGCCATGCCTGTAAAAAATGCATCTATTTATGAATCAAAACTAGAACCAAATGCTAAAGACATAGGTATAGGTATTGTAGAGATAATTGAACAAAACAATTACACCAATCTATGTCTATTAACCATTGGAGAACAAACAGATCGAATAGAAAGAACAATCAAATCAAAACCCGAATTCAATAAAGATAAAGAAGAAAAATTAGAAGAAAGCTCTGCCAATGCAGTATATGTTCCCAGACAATTACCTAAAGGGATTATTCTGCAAGAAGGACCATTCAAAATGACAGACGAAATGCAAAAAGAATTATCCAATAGGATGGAAAGCCTCAATATGGGAGGAAAAGGATTCAGCATCCTAAGAGTCTCTTCTTCAGAGAATTTATTAATAAATCGTATAAAGAAATGGAATCCGCACGTAAAATTGCCAGAGACAAAGAATTATTATCTTAGACCAAACCCTGTTGATCTACAACTCGAAGAAGCTCCATACACTTACACATCAGAATTAACCTATTCGAAAAATTCTTTATATGAATGTAACTTAGATGGATTAATAGAATATCAAATCGTCCAAATGATTCACAGTATATTAATATACTGAAATGCGTGTGAAGTCAGAGGAAATACTCCAAGAAATATCTTTCTCATGATAACCACCTCTTTCAATGGAATATTAAGAGGATTGTGGAATTATGGATTAACTGGAGCCCAAAGACTTGAAATAGAAAATACTGTCAAATTAGATGAATATGGAAGAATCATACACAGAGATAAAACAACAGGAAATCTAGTAGATCCCAATATGAAACTTGAAGCAGGCACTAGTCAAATCCCTGAAAATTATAAAACACAATCTGATTGTGTTAGTGTCTTGCTTCTATGCATCCTCAATGAATTCAGTGGAGGAATTGCTCTAATTAAGGAGAAAAATAGACAACAATTACATCGCTTGAGATGTAGAAATTCAGGAAAATTTCGATGGTATAGAGATGCATTCTTATCAAAAGTCTACCAACTAAAGATTGTAATTCTGATATTTGGAAAGAAAGATTTATTTCATGATTACCACCCCTATTTGCTGAAAAGGTGCATAATTCCTTGAGAGAAGAAATGCATGGTACTATTAATTACAGTATGTTGACGTTCGGAGGAATTATACAAAGAATTAACAAAATTGGCATAACTCTTTGCACTGATTTAAAGATCAGTAAGCAAGCTGAAAAAATGAGAAAATATTCTGGAGATAAAGAATTAGGAGATTTTTGTTTCCAGTTTGGTTTAGATCAAACACCTGAATCAAAGAGAAAACCTTCGCGTTCTAGATTTACTCCGGATAGAAGAAACAAAATGGTAAGAAAATATATACACGGAAGATACAAAAAACAGAGAAAATCCGATGAACTCATCCCATTCAAAAGAAAATCTAGGAAATATGTCAAAAAGAAATACATAAAAGAAAATGTTCCAACTTGTTATACTTGTGGGAAAAAGGGTCATTATTCCAATAAATGCTTTAAAAAAGAAAATTCCTCTAAAAATAAACTTAGAAAAATCAATAACAAAAATGAAGAGGAAAATACTGAAAAAGAACAATCTGATTCAAGTTCCTCAGAAGAAGAAGAAGAATATGGATCTAATTCATCAACAGACATTGAAGAAAATAGTCCCCCAGGTTCAGTTCATCAAACAATTCCAATCATGTACATGTTATTCAGATGATGAAGAATCTGATGAAGAATAGTCGATACCATCTAATGAAGATCTTGGTATCCATATCTGTGTCCTCACAGCCTCTCAAAAATTACTTCTAGAAATGATTGATAACATACCCGATCCGGAGAAAAAAGTTTAATTTTTAAACCAAATTTCAAAAATTGGGGGGAGGAGAAGAACGAGGAAAGTTCACAACAAAAAATTTCCTTTGAAGAAGATGAAAATGGGGATAAAACACCATATTATCCAAAAAGGACAAAAGAGAAAGAAACATTTCACACACCAACCTATTCCATGATTGACCTTATGAATAGAGCAGAAAAAATTTATATTATAAATAAACCCTTAACTCTCTGAGATTTAAAAAGAGAATTAAATGATCAGAAGACAGAACTCCATGAATTATGAATAGAGTTAACCAAAAAACAAAATGAGCTTGATGAAAGGTTAACTTGGTTGGAAAATGATGGTGCTATTGAAAAATATGATGAAGAAAAATTTGTCCAACGAATTAAAGGAGAAATTAGCAAAATCTCTACTTCTGTTATCCCAACAAAATGTATTTATCAACAATGGAGAATTCAAGTTAAAATAAAGATAATTTTTTTTGAGAAAATAGTCAATGCTATTGTTGATACTGGAGCTGATCTAAATGTAATCAGATTAGGTGTTGTCCCAATTGAACTCACAGATGAATTTAAGCAATTTGTGATAGCAGCAAATGGTACCAATATGGCAATAGAAAGAAAAATTCCCAATGTCCATGTTTGTTTCCCCATTATTTTAGGAGATATTGTTAATGAAGTACTCATTGGATCCCCATTTATTCTTCAAATCCAACCCTTTTCTGTAACAACAAAAGGAATTTCTACAAATATCAAAGGGATTGAAGTAAATCTTGATTTTATAAATAATCCTTGTGAAACGATAATCCAAAGGATAAATCAAGTTATCGCCACTAGAGAAAATTACATAAATGGACTAAAAAATGAAATTAAATCTGTCCAAATAACAAAAGAATTAGAGAAAAAAGAATTTAAAACAAAATTAGAAGAATTCACCAAACAGATTGAAGAAGAATGCTGTTCTAAATTACCATCAGCCTTTCGGAATAGAAAAGACACATAGTAGGATTACCATATGGAAAGGATTTTAATGAAAATGATATTCCTACTAAAGCTCGTCCATCCCAAATGGATGCTGCTCATTTAAAGCTTTGCCAAGAAGAAATCAATGATCTTCTAAAGAAAGGATTAATTATAAAAAGAAAATCCCCTTGGAGCTGTACGGCATTTTATGTTGAAAAGGCTGCTGAAATCGAAAGAGGAGTTCCAAGATTGGTAATCAATTATAAACCATTAAACAAAGTTCTTCAATCTATTAGGTATCCTTTGGTGTGTGAAATGTTTCTTTCTCTTTTATTCTTTTTGGATAATATGGTGTTTTATCACCATTTTCATCTTCTTCAAAGGATATTTTTTGTTGTGAATTTTCTCCATCTTCTCCTTCCCCCAATTTTGAAATTTGGTTTAAAAATTGAACTTTTTTCTCCGGATCGGGTATGTTATCAACCATTTCTAGAAGTAATTTCTGAGGAGTTGTGAGGACACGGGTATGGATACCAAGATCTTCATTAGATGGTATCGACCATTCTCTATCAGATTCTTCATAATCTGAATGACATGTAAATGCTTGGAATTGTTTGATGAGCTGAACCTGGGGAGTATTTTCTTCAATGTCATTTGATGAATCAGATTCATATTCTTCTTCTTCTGAGGAACTTGAATCAGATTGTTCTTTTTCAGTATTTTCCTCTTCATTTTTGTTATTGATTTTTCTAAGCTTCTTTTTAGAGGAATTTTCTTTTTTAAAGCATTTATTTGAATAATGACCCTTTTTCCCGCAAGTATAACAAGTTGGAACATTTTCTTTTATGTATTTCTTTTTGAAATATTTCCTAGATTTTCTTTTGAATGGGATGAGTTCATTGGATTTTCTCTGTTTTTTATATCTTCTGGGTTTATATTTTCTTACCATTTTGTTTCTTCTATCCGGAGTAAATCTAGAACGCGAGGGTTTTCTCTTTGATTCAGGTGCTTGATCTTAACCAAATTGGAAACAAAAATCTCCTAATTCTTTATCTCTAGAATATTTTCTCATTTTTCAGCTTATTTACTGATCTTTAAATCAGTGTAAAGAGTCATGCCAACTTTGTTAATTCTTTGTATAATTCCTCCGAATGTCAGCATACTGTAATTAATAGTACCATGCATTTCTTCTCTCAAGGAATTACGTACCTTTTCAGCAAATAGGGGTGGTAATCCTGAAATGAATCTTTCTTTCCAAATATCAGAATTACAATCATTTAGTTGGTAGACTTTTGATAAGAATACATATCTATACCAACGAAATTCTCCTAAATTTCTACATCTCAAGCGATGTAATTGCTGTCTATTTTTCTCCTTAATTAGAGCAATTCCTCCAGTGAATTCATTGAGGATGCATAGAAGCAAGACACTAACACAATCAGATTGAGTTTCCCAATTACAGGGGTTTGACTAGTACCTACTTCAAGTTTAATGTTGGGGTCTACTAAGTTTCCTGTGGTTTTGTCTCTGTAAAGGATTCTTCCGAATTCATCTATTTTGACAGCATTTTCTATTTCAAGTCTTTGGGCTCCAATTAATCCATAATTCCACCATCCTCTTAATATTCCATTAAAAGAGGTGGTTATCATGAGAAAGATATTTCTTGGAGTATTTCCTCTGACTTCACAGGCATTACAGTATATTAATATACTCTGAACCATTTGGACGATTTGATATTCTGTTAATCCATCTAAGTTCCATTCATATAAAGAATTTTCCGAATAAGTTAATTCTGAGGTGTAAGTGTATGGAGCCTCTTCGAGTTGTAGATCAATAGGGATTGGTATAGGATAATAATTCTTTGTCTCTGGTAATTTTACATGGGGATTCCATTTCTTTAGACGATTTATTAATAAATTCTCTGAAGCAGAGACTCTTAGGATGCAGAATCCTTTTCCACCCATATTGAGGCTTTCCATTCTATTGGATAATTCATTTTGCATTTCGTCTGTCATTTTAAATGGTTCTTCTTGCAAAATAATCCCTTCAGGTAATTGTTTGGGAACATATACTACATTGGCAGAGCTTTCTTCTAATTTTTATCTTTTATCTTTATTGAATTCGGGTTTTGATTTGATTGTTTTTTCTATTCGATCTGTTTGTTCTCCAATGGTTAATAGACATAGATTGGTGTAATTGTTTTGTTCTATTATATCTCCAATACCTATGCCTATGTCTTTAGCATTTGGATCTATTTTTGATTCATAAATAGATACATTTTTTACAGGCATGGCATAATTCTTGGTTTCTATATTAGGGACAGAAATATCAAGTTTCTTCCAAGGTGGGTGAGATTTATGAACTTCTTTTCCTTCAGTGTCTTTCCAGGTTCTTGTTGTTCTTCCTATAACTCTTATTTGTTTTGGAATTTGAGTTTCTTCTTCCTTGATTTTCCCCATTTTAAAATATTTCATGAACTAGTCAAAAAAAGGTATATTTCTTTCTTCTTCATTCATTTGGAAATACCATAATTCTCTCATCTTATCCTTTTCTTCTTTGTTAAACCTTTTAAAGAACCAATCTTTTAAAAGATGATTTTTCAAATTTTATCTAAGATATGGTTTATCAATTTTAAATTTTTTTACAGGTATTTCTTTTGGCTTTTGAATGCTAACCATTCTTATGGCTCCTTAGAGAAAATCACTTTCACTTGGGTTGTTGGTTTTCTCTGATGAGGTTCTTTTGTGCAAAGGGTGTTCAATTCCACTTTCTTTGTTTCCGAAAACCTTTTGATCCATGTCTTTCTTTTCACTACTCCTTTGGTCATCATCTATTTCTTCTAATTTAAAACTTTTTCTTCCTTCTGTGCAACCGGTGAAACTTCTCCTGGCTTTTTCCATTTTTCTCCTAAAATTGATTACCACATTAAAACTGTTGAAAAAACTGTTTCTCTCTCTGGAGGAAAACAGACAATTAAAGTTCTTGAAAGAAGAATTATTGAACAAATCAGAACGAAATACAACTACCTGCACATAAGATTAATTCAGGTAGGAATCAAACCTGTGTTTCGATTAAGATTAAATGTTTCTATGTGTGCTTATGTGCTAGATCAGAGACATGATGAGTTTGATGATTCTCTTTATGCTATGGTCGAATCAAGCCTCTGTCATGGACCTGTTTATTTTAACTATTTTCCTAATATCACAATTGATGCTCATGATGATGATGTTCTTGATTGTGCAACCATTGGATTCCAAAGTAAAGGATTAAAGATGAGTCCAAGAAGTACACATTTTGTTATAGTTTATGTGTTCTAAAAATCTATGATCTCTGTTTTTCCCATTAGCCTATAGAGATAAGGTTGATAAAAAAAAACTACAGTTCTCATGGAAACAAACTTTAACAATAATGTGTTCATCCCAAAGGTCATCAGTTGGGAAGAAGTTGTTCTCCCTAGAAATTGGCAGATAGAAGACATCACTCTAAGAGTAAATGAAATAACAGATGATTTTGTAACAGAAATATATAGTAATGGCACATTTGAAGAACAGAATGATTATCACATTAGAACTGTTGAAAAAACTGTTTCTCCCTCTGAAGGAAAACAGACAATTAGAGTTTTTGAAAGAAGAATTATTGAACAAATCAGAACCAAATACAACTTTCTGCACATAGGATTAATTCAGGTAGGAATCAAACCTCTGTTTCGATTAGGATTAAATGTTTCTATGTGTGCTTATGTGCGAGAACAGAGAGATGATGAGTTTGATGATTCTCTTCATGCTATGGTCGAATCAAGCCTCTGTCACGGACCTATTTATTTTAACTGTTTTCCTAATGTCACAATTGATGCTCATGATGATGATGTTCTTGATTGTGCAACCATTGGATTCCAAAGTAAAGGACTAAAGATGAGTCCAAGAAGTAAACCTTTTGCTATAGTTTATCGTGTGTTCTACAAATCTATGATCTCTATCTTTCCCATGATAGCCTATAGAGATAAGGTTGATAAAGAAAAATCTACAGTTCTCATGGAAACAAACTTTAACAATAATGTGTTCATCCCAAAGCTCATCAGCTAGGAAGAAATTGTTCTCCCTGGAAATTGGCAGATAGAAGACGTCATTCGAAGAGTAAATGAAATAACAGATGATTTACAAAGTATAGTCAAATTACCAAATGGTAATGTTGAAATCAATTTTAAGAGTAAAATGGAAATAGCTAGGAGAAGTTTCGCCGGTTACACAGAAGGAAGAAAAAGTTTTAAATTAGAAGAAATAGATGATGACTAAAGGAGTAGTGAAAAGGAAGAAATGGATCAAAAGGTTTTTAGAAACAAAGAAAGTGGAATTGAACACCCTGTGGACAAAAGAACCTCATCCAAGAAACCTACAACCCAAGTGAAAGTGATTTTCTCCAAGGAGCCATAAGAATGGTTAGCATTCAAAAGTCAGAAGAAATACCTGTCAAAAAATTTGAAATTGATAAACTATATCTTAGAGAAAATTTGAAAAATCATCCTTTAAAAGGTTTAACATAGAAGAAAAGGATAAGATGAGAGAATTATGGTATTTCCAAATGGAGGAGGAAGAAAGAAATATACCTTTCTTTGATTGGTTCATGGAATATTTTAAAAAGGGAAAAATCAAAGAAGAAGAAACTTGAAGCCTAAAACAAATAAGAGTTATAGGAAGAACAATAAAAACCTGGAAAGACACTGAAGGAAATGAAGTTCATAAAAGAAAATGTTCAAACTTGTTATACTTGCGGGAAAAAGGGTCATTATTCAAATAAATGCTTTAAAAACGAAAATTCCTCTAAAAAGAAGCTTAGAAAAATCAATAACAAAAATGAAGAGGAAAATATTGAAAAAGAACAATCTGATTCAAGTTCCTCAGAAGAAGAAGAATATGAATCTGATTCATCAACTGACATTGAAGAAAATAGTCCCCATGTTCAGCTCATCAAACAATTCCAAGCATGTACATGTCCCCAGGTTTAGCATCGAAAGTTAGAAATCGAATGTTAAAAAAAAAAAAAAAATTTCAGAGTCTAATTGTGAGTGTGCGCTTGAAGTTTGGAGTGTGCTGAAAAGCTTGTATTCAGAGTTCTATTCTCAGTTTGTAAGTAATAAAGTTTTTATGAGTTTGATAATATAAGTTTGTTATTATCTAATCATGCTGTTTCTTTTACTAGAATTATTATCTCGTATTTAAAAAAAAAATCTCTAGATGAATTAAATCTATTATCCAGGATCTGAAGTTTTTTAACCTAGTTGATCTATCCAATTCTCTTTAGAGTTTTTATTATTCTTTTTTATTTTTCTGCTTTTGTATCTTAGTAAAAGTGAGTGATCGCGTTGTAAGTCCTGCTTTGAGCCGAAGATAGGCGTTAAGGGCCGCAAATCGTTGACGGTGCACTTTTATCTCAAGATCACAGAGATGGAAAATACTAAAGGAAAAACAAAACTTTTTAAGAAATGGTTTAAATCATTTCAGCATCCTTCTAATAGGTCCACTTCATCTTCTTCATCATACCAGTCTGCTTTGACTAGCTTCCCCCGTAATAGTCTAGAAAAAGAAAATTCATAAAAAACAAAAAATTCAGAAGAAATAATATCTGAAAATTTTGACCAAGCAATATCCACCTGGAAGTTGCCAGCCTTGCCTATAACAGAAATATATAGTAATGCCACATTTGAAGAACAGAATGATTACCACATTAAAACTAACGAAAAAATTGTTTCTCTCTCTAAAGGAAAGCAGACAATTAAAGTTCTTGAAAGAAGAATTATTTAACAAATCAGAACTAAATACAACTACCTGCACATAGGATTAATTCAGGTAGGAATCAAACCTCTGTTTCGATTAGGATTAAATGTTTCTGTGTGTGCTTAAGTACGAGATCAGAGACATGATGAGTTTGATAATTCTCTTTATGCTATGGTCGAATCAAGCCTCTGTCATGGACCTGTTTAATTTAACTATTTTCCTAATATCACAATTGATGCTCATGATGATGATGTTCTTGATTGTGCAACCATTAGATTCCAAAGTAAAGTATTAAAGATGAGTCCAAGAAGTAAACCTTTCTCTATAATTTATCATGTGTTCTACAAATCTATGATCTTTATCTTTCCCATGATAGCCTATAAAGATAAGGTTGATAAAGAAAAAACTATAGTTCTCATGGAAATAAACTTCAACAATAATGTGTTCATCCCAAAGGTCATCAGCTGGGAAGAAGTTGTTCTCCCTGGAAATTGGCAGATAGAAGACGTCACTCTAAGAGTAAATGAAATAACAGATGATTTACAAAGTATAGTCAAATTACCAAATGGTAATGTTGAAATCAATTTTAGGAGAAAAATATAAAAAGCTAGGAGAAGTTTCGCCAGTTACATGGAAGGAAGAAAAAGTTTTAAATTAGAAGAAATAGATGATGACCAAAGGGGTAGTGAAAAGGAAGAAATGGATCAAAAGGATTTTAGAAACAAAAAGAGTGGAATTGAACACCCTGTGTGCAAAAGAACCTCATCAGAGAAACCTACAACCCAAGTGAAAGTGATTTTCTCCAAGGAGCCATAAGAATGGTTAGCATTCAAAAGCCAGAAGAAATACCTGTCAAAAAATTTGAAATTGATAAATTATATCTTAGATAAAATTTGAAAAATCATCCTTTAAAAGATTGGTTCTTTAAAAGGTTTAACACAGACGAAAAGGGTAAGATAAGAGAATTATGGTATTTCCAAATGGAGGAAGAAGAAAGAAATATGCCTTTCTTTTACTGGTTCATGGAATATTTTAAAAAAAGGAAAATCAAAAAGAAGAAACTGAAAGCCCAAAACAAATAAGAGTTATAGGAAGAACAACAAGAACCTGGAAAGACACTAAAGGAAAAGAAGTTCATAAATCTCACCCAACTTGGAAGAAACTTGTTATTTCTGTCCCTAATACAGAAACCAAGAATTATGCCATGCCTGTAAAAAATGCATCTAGTTATGAATCAAAACTAGACCCAAATGCTAGAGACATAGGTACAGGTATTGGAGATATAATTGAACAAAACAATTACACCAATCTATGTCTATTAACCATTGGAGAACAAACTGATCGAAGAGAAAGAACAATCAAATCAAAACCCGAATTCAATAAAGATAAAGAAGAAAAATTAGAAGAAAGCTCTGCCAATGCAGTATATGTTCCCAGACAATTACCTAAAGGGATTATTTTGCAAGAAGAACCATTCAAAATCATAGACGAAATGCAAAAGGAATTATCCAATAGGATGGAAACCCTCAATATGGGAGGAAAAGGATCAGCATCCTAAGAGTGTCTGCTTCAGAGAATTTATTAATAAATCGTCTAAAGAAATGGAATCCCCAGGTAAAATTGCCAGAGACGAAAAATTATTATCCTAGACCAACCCCTATTGATCAACAACTCGAAGAGGCTCCATACACTTACACCTCAGAATTAACTTATTTGGGAAATTCTTTATATGAATGGAACTTAGATGGATTAACAGAATAACAAATTATCCAAATGGTTCACAGTATGTTAATATACTGTAATGCCTGTGAAGTCAGAGGAAATACTCCAAGAAATATCTTTCTCATGATAACCACCTCTTTCAATGGAATATTAAGAGGATGGTGGAATTATGGATTAACTGGAGCCCAAAGACTTGAAATAGAAAATGCTGTCAAATTAGATGAATATGGAAGAATCATACACAGAGATAAAACAGCAGGAAATCTAGTAGATCCCAATATCAAACTTGAAGCAGGCACTAGTCAAATCCCTAAGAATTATAAAACACAATCTGATTGTGTTAGTGTCTTGTTTCTATACATCCTCAATGAATTCACTGGAGGAATTGCTCTAATTAAGGAGAAAAATAGACAGCAATTAAATCGCTTGAGATGTAGAAATTTAGGAGAATTTCGTTGGTATAGAGATCTATTGTTATCAAAATTCTACCAACTAAATGATTGTAATTCTGATATTTGGAAAGAAAGATTCATTTCAGAATTACCAACCCTATTTGCTGAAAAGTTGTGTAATTCCTTGAGAGAAGAAATGCATGGTACTATTAATTACAGTATGCTGACGTTCAGAGGAATTACACAAAGAATTAACAAAGTTGGCATGACTCTTTGCAATGATTTAAAGATCAGTAAACAAGCTGAAAAAATGAGAAAGAATTAGGAGATTTTTGTTTCCAGTTTGGTTTAGATCAAACACCTGAATCAAAGAGAAAACCCTTGCATTCGAGATTTACTCCGGATAGAAGAAACAAAATGGTAAGAAAATGTAAACCCGGAAGATATAAAAAACAGAGAAAATCCGATGAACTCATCCCATTTAAAAGAAAATCTAGGAAGTATTTCAAAAAGAAATACATAAAAGAAAATGTTCCAACTTGTTATACTTGCGGGAAAAAGGGTCATTATTCAAATAAATGCTTTAAAAAATAAAATTCCTCTAAAAAGAAGCTTAGAAAAATCAATAACAAAAATGAAGAGGAAAATACTGAAAAGGAACAATCTGATTCAAGTTCCTCAGAAGAAGAAGAATATGAATCTGATTCATCAACTGACATTGAAGAAAATAGTCCCCACGTTCAGCTCATCAAACAATTCCAAGCATGTATATGTCATTCAGATGATGAAGAATCTAATAGAGAATGGTCGATATCATCTGATGAAGATTTTGGTATCCATATCCTTGTCCTCACAACCCCTCAAAAATTACTTCTAGAAATGGTTGATAACATACCCGATCCGGAGAAAAAAGTTCAATTTTTAATCCAAATTTCAAAATTGGGAGGAGGAGAATAAGGAGAATGTTCACAACCAAAAATATCCTTTGAAGAAGATGAAAATGGTGATAGAACACCATATTATCCAAAAAGAACAAAAGGCAAAGAAATATTTCACACACCAACCTATTCCATGATTAACCTTATGAATAGAGCAGAAAAATTTATACTATAAATAAACCCTTAACTTTCTCAGACTTACAAAGAGAATTAAATGATCAGAAGAGAGAACTCCGTAAATTAAGAATAGAGTTAACCAAAAAACAAAATGAGCTTGATAAAAGGTTATTTGGTTGGAAAATGATGGTACTATTGAAAAATATGATGAAGAAAAATTTGTCCAAAGAATTAAAGGAGAAATTAGCAAAATCTCTACTTCTCTTATCCCAACAAAATGTATTTATCAACAATGGAGAATTCAAGTTAAAATAAAGATAAATTTTTTTAAGAAAATAGTCAATGCTATTGTTGATACTGTAGTTGATCTAAACGTTATCAGATTAGGTGTTGTCCCAATTAAAGTCACAGATGAATCTAAGCAATTTGTGACAGCAGCAAATGGTACCAGTATGACAATAGAAAGAAAAATTCACAATGTCCATGTTTGTTTCCAAGGAGTTTGTGTTACTGCACCCTTCATTATTTCAAGAGATATTGTTAATGAAGCACTTCTTGGTTCCCCATTTATCTTTCTAATCCATCCTTTCTCAATTAACACAAAGGGAATTTCTACAAAAATTAAAGGGGTAGCTATAAATCTTGACTTTATTGATGACCCCTGTGAAACAAAAATCCAAACAATAAATCAAATCATTTCCAACAAAGAAGATTATGTAAAAGGTTTAAAAAATGAAATTAAATCTGTCCAAATAACAAAAGAATTAGAAAAAAAAAGAATTTAAAACAAAATTAGAAGAATTCACCAAACAGATTGAAGAAGAATGCTGTTCTGAATTACCATCAGCCTTTTGGAATAGAAAAAGACACATAGTAGGATTACCATATGCAAAAGATTTTAATGAAAAAGATATTCCTACTAAAGCTCGTCCATCCCAAATGGATGCTGCTCATTTAAAGCTTTGCCAAGAAGATGAAAATGATCTTCTGAAGAAAGGATTAATTAGAAAAAGAAAATCCCCTTGGAACTGTACAACATTTTATGTTGAAAATGCCGGTGAAATCGAAAGAGGAGTTCCAAGATTACTAATAAATTATAAACCATTAAACAAAGTTCTTCAATCTATTAGGTATCCTTTGCCTAATACTCAAGATTTATTAAACAGATTAAACAATGCCAAAATATTCTCAAAATTTGATTTAAATTAGGATTTTGGCAGATCCAGGTAAAAGAAGAAGATAGATATAAAACTGCATTCACTTGTCCAATGGGGCATTATGAATGGAATGTTGTGCCTGTCAGATTAAAAAATGTTCCGTCTGAATTTCATAATATTATGAATAATATCTTCTCGTCTTACACCCAGTTTACCATTGTTTACATTGATGATATTCTTATTTTCTCAGAATCTGTGATATAACATTGGAAACATTTGGGTATTTTCAAAAGAGTCATAAAAGAAAAAGGTTGGTGACCATGATTGGGATAGTAACCATGATCTAGAAGAAAATCTTGATGATGAAGTTGTGCCCTTTGAAAATCTCCATCCTCGGTGGGACCTTGACTCTCATATTAATCCTGGTGGATCAGTTTCTGAATAGCTTCGTGGTGGAAAGTTTTGGTATTTTTCAGGAAAAAACAAAGGAAAAGAAAAATACGTTGAAAAGGAATCTCGGTTAGCTGAATTATTTCGTAAAAATTCTGCTACAGCAAAAGAATTAATGAAAAAGAAGATTTGAATATTTGAGATGATCCTGTCATTTTAGATCCTGTCCTTGTTGGTATTAGAGCCATTTGGAATCATCTGTTTTTGGTAGGGATATATTGCTATATGTTATGCTGAGAAGAAAAGTTGCTAAAGATGACTTGTTCGTCCTGTTTGAGTTGTTTTTCCTGTCTGTCCACTTTGTACAATTCGTCCACTTTGTCCTGTTTGTTCACCTTTTCCAATTCGTTCAGTTCGTCTACTTTGTCTTGTTCATCTAGTTTGTCCACCTTGTTCACGATTGGGATAGTAATCATGATCTAGAAGAAAATCTTGATGATGAAGTTGTGCCCCTTGAAAATCTCCATCATCGGTGGGACCCTGACTCTCATATTAATCCTGGCGGATCAGTTTCTGAATACCTTCGTGGTGGAAAGTTTTGGTATTCTTCAGCAAAAGACAAAGGAAAGAAAAAGAAGTTGAAAAGGAATCTCGGTTAGCTAAATTATTTCATAAAAATTCTACTAAAGCAAAAGAATTAATGAAAAAGAAGATTTGAATATTTGCTATGATCCTGTCATTTTAGATCCTGTCCTTGTTGGTATTAGAGCCATTTGGAATCATCTCTTTTTGGTGGGGGTATATTGCTAAAGGTTATGCTGAGAAGAAAAGTTGCTAAAGATGTCTTGTTCGTCCTGTTTGAGTTGTTTTTCCTGTCTATCCACTTCGTACAATTCGTCCACTTTGTCCTGTTTGTTCACCTTTTCCAATTCGTTCAGTTCGTCCACTTTGTCCTGTTCATCTAGTTTGTCCACCTTGTTCACTTTTTCCAGATTGTTTTGTAAGTCAAATTTGTCCAGTTTGTCCAATCTGTCCAGCTTGACCAATTTATCTAATTTGTCCAATTCCTTTAGTTATTCCAGTTGGTCTATTTTGTCGAATTTGTGCAGTTGGTCGATTTTTTCCAATTTGTCTAGCTTGACTAGTTTATCTAACTTGTCCAATTCAGTTTGTCCACTTTGTTCTGTTGGTCCAATTCGTGCAGTTTGACTAGTTCGTCCACTTTGTACAGTTCGTCCACTTTGACAAATTTGTCCACTTTTTCTAATTCATTCAGTTTGTCCACTTTGTCTAATTTGTCAAGTATGTCCAGTTGGTCCAGTTTGACCAATTTGTCAAGTTTGTCCAGTTTATCTAATTTGTCTAGTTCATCCTTTTTATCCAATTTGTCCTATTCGTCCACTTTGTCCAGTTAATCCGCTTTATCCACTTTTTCAAGTTTGCCCACTTTCTACAGTTCGTCCACTTTGTCATGTTTGTTCACTCTTTCAAATTCGTCCACTTTGTCCAGGTTGTCCAGTATATCCAGTTTGTCTACTTCACTCTGCTCACTTTGTCCAGTTTGTCTACTTTGTTCACTTTGCTCACTTTGTCCAGTTTGTCTTTTTTTGTCAAGTTTCTACATGGTCCAGTTTCTCCAATTTATCCAGTTTGACCAATTTAACTAATTTCTCCGAATCGTCTAGTTTGTCCAGTTGGTCAAGTTGGTCCAGTTTAGCCAATTCGTCCAGCTTGTCTAGTTCACCCAGTTTGTCCACATTCTATAGTTCTTCAACTTTGTCCTGTTTGTCCACTTTGACAAATTTGTCCACTTTTTACAATTCGTTCAATTTGTCAACTTTGTTCTATTCGTTCACTTTGTCCAGTTTGTCCAATTTGTCGAATTTGCCTAGTATGTTTCGTTAGTCAACTTGGTCCAGTTCATCCATTATGTCCAATTCTTCCAATTCCTCTAATAGGTCCAATTCATCCGGTATGTCCCGTTTGTCCACTATGTCCAGTTTATCCAGTTCGTCCAGTTTCTCCAATTTTTCCAGTAAGTCCATTTCATCCAGTTCTTCCTGATCGTCCATTATGTCCAACACGTCCAATTCATCTAGTTGGTCGAATTCGTCCAGTTTGTCCAGTTCGTCAAGTTTGTCCAATTTGTCTAGTTCGTCTAATTTGTCTAGTTGGTCCAGTTTTTAGAGTTCGTTTAGTTTGTTATGTTCCTCCAGTTCGTCCAGTTTGTCCAGTTCGTCCAATTTGTCAAGATTTTCCAATTCGTTTAGTTTGTCCTATTTACCTAGTTTTTTCCAGCTCGCCCCAGATGTCTCCTTCGTCCAGTTGGTCCAGTTCATTCAATTCTTCCTGTTGGTCCATTATGGCCAATTCGTGCAATTCCTCTAGTTGGTCCTATTGGTTCAGTTCGTGAAGTTTGTCCAGTTCGTCCAATTTGTCCAGTTTTTCGAATTTGCTCAGTATGTTTCGTTAGTCAAGTTGGTCCAGTTCATCCATTATGTCCAATTCTTCCAATTCCACTAATTGGTCCAATTCGTCTGGTTTGTCCAATTTATTAAGTTTGTCAAGTTTGTCCAATTTGTCCATTATGTCCAATTCTTCGAATTCATCTAGTTGGTCCAATTCGTCCATTTGGTCCAGTTGTTCCTGTTCGTCCATTATGTCCAACACGTCCAATTCATCTAGTTGGTCCAATTCGTCCAGTTTGTCCAATAAGTCCATTTGGTCCAGTTGTTCCTGTTCGTCCATTATGTCCAACACGTCCAATTCATCTAGTTGGTCCAATTCGTCCAGTTTGTCCAATAAGTCCATTTGGTCCAGTTGTTCCTGTTCGTCCATTATGTCCAACACGTCCAATTCATCTAGTTGGTCCAATTCGTCCAGTTTGTTCAGCTTGTCCAGTTCGTCAAGTTTATCCAGTTCGTCTAACTTGTCTAGTTGGTCCAGTTTTTAGAGTTCGTTTAGTATGTTATGTTCCTTCAGTAAGTCCAGTTCGTCCAATTCATCAAGAATTTCAAATTCGTTCAGTTTGTCCTATTTGCCTAGTTTTTTCCAGCTTGCCCCCTATGTCTCCTTCGTCCAGTTGGTTCAGTTTATTCAATTCTTCCTGTTGGTCCATTATGGCCAATTCGTGCAATTCCTCTAGTTGGACCAATTCGTCCAGTTTATACAATTCATTTAGTTTGTCCAGTTCGTCCAGTTTTTCGAGTTCATCCATTTCGTTTAGTTTGTTATGTTTCTCTAGTTCGTCCAGTTTGTCCAGTTGTTCCAGTTCGTCCAATTCGTCCAGATTTTACAATTCGTTCTGCCTGTCCAGTTTTTCGAGCTCGCCAGTATGTCTTGTTAGTGAAGTTGGTCCAGTTCGTCCTATTCCTCCATTATGTCAAATACGTCAAATTCCTTTAGGTGGTCCAATTCGTCCATTTTGTCCAATTTGTTTAGTTGTCCAGTTCATCAAGTTTGGCCAGTTTGTCCAATACGTCCAATTTGTCCACTTGGTCCAGTTCTTCCAATTTCTCCAATTCATCTAGTTGGTCCAGTTTGTCTAATTCTTCCTGTTCGTCTATTATGTCCAATTTGTCCAATTCCTCTAGTTGGTCCTATTGGTCTAGTTCGTGAAGTTTGTCCAGTTCGTCCAATTGATCCAGTTTTTCGAATTCGCCCAGTATGTTTCGTTAGTCAAATTGGTCCAGTTCATCCATTATGTCCAATTCTTCCAATTCCACTAATTGGTCCAATTCGTCTGGTTTGTCCAATTTATTAAGTTTGTCATGTTTGTCCAATTTGTCCATTATGTCCAATTCTTTGAATTCATCTAGTTGGTCCAATTCGTCCACTCTGTCCTGTTTCTCCAATTCGTCCAGTTTGTCCAATAAGTCCATTTGGTCCAGTTGTTCCTGTTCGTCCATTATGTCCAACACGTCCAATTCATCTAGTTGGTCCAATTCGTCCAGTTTGTTCAGCTTGTCCAGTTCGTCAAGTTTATCCAGTTCGTCTAACTTGTCTAGTTGGTCTAGTTTTTAGAGTTCGTTTAGTTTGTTATGTTCCTCCAGTTCGTCCAATTCATCAAGAATTTCCAATTCGTTCAGTTTGTCCTATTTGCCTAGTTTTTTCCAGCTCGCCCCCTATGTCTCCTTCGTCCAGTTGGTTCAGGTCATTCAATTCTTCCTGTTGGTCCATTATGGCCAATTCGTGCAATTCCTCTAGTTGGACCAATTCGTCCAGTTTATACAATTCGTTTAGTTTGTCCAGTTCATCCAGTTTTTCGAGTTCATCCATTTCGTTTAGTTTGTTATGTTTCTCTAGTTCGTCCAGTTTGTCCAGTTGTTCCAGTTCATCCAATTCGTCCAGATTTTACAATTCGTTCAGCCTGTCCAGTTTTTCGCCCTCGCCAGTATGTCTCGTTAGTGAAGTTGGTCCAGTTCGTCCTATTCCTCCATTATGTCAAATATGTCAAATTCTTTTAGGTGGTCCAATTCGTCCATTTTGTCCAATTTGTTTAGTTGTCCAGTTCATCAAGTTTGGCCAGTTTGTCCAATACGTCCAATTTGTCCACTTGGTCCAGTTCTTCCAATTTCTCCAATTCGTCTAGTTGATCCAGTTTGTCTAATTCTTCCTGTTCGTCTATTATGTCCAATTTGTCCAATTCCTCTAGTTGGTCCTATTGGTCTAGTTCGTGAAGTTTATCCAGTTCGTCCAATTGATCCAGTTTTTTGAATTCTCCCAGTATGTTTCGTTAGTCAAGTTGGTCTAGTTCGTCCATTATGTCCAACTCTTCCAATTCCACTAACTGGCCCAATTCGTCCGGTTTGTCCAATTTGCTAAGTTTGTCAAGTTTGTCCAATATGTCCAATTTGTCTAGTTCGTCCAGTTTCTCCAATTTGTCCAGTAAGTCCATTTCGTTCAGTTTCTCCAATTTGTCCAGTAAGTCCATTTCGTCCAGTTCTTCCTGTTCGTCCATTATGTCCAACACGTCCAATTCAACAAGTTAGTCCAATTCGTCCAGTTTGTCAAGTTTGTTCAGTTTGTTCAGTTCGTCCAATTTGTGTAGTTGGTCTAGTTTTTAGAGTTCTTTTAGTTTGTTATGTTCCTCCAGTTTGTCCAGTTCATCCAATTCGTCAAGATTTTCCAATTTGTTCAGTTTGCTCTATTTGCCTAGTTTTTTCCAGCTCGCCTCGTATGTCTCCTTCGTCGAGTTGGTCCAGTTCCTTCAATTCTTCCTGTTGGTCCATTGTGGCCAATTCGTGCAATTCCTCAAGTTGGACCAATTCGTCCAGTGTATCCAATTTATTTAGTTTGTCCAATTCGTCCAGTTTTTCGAGTTCGTCCATTTTGTTTAGTTTGTTATGTTCCTCCAGTTCGTCCAGTTGTTCCAGTTTGTCCAATTCGTCCAGATTTTCCAATTCGTTCAGTATGTCCAGTTTTTCAAGCTCGCCAGCATATCTCGTTAGTGAAGTTGGTCCAGTTCATCCTATTCGTCCATTATGTTGAATTCATCAAATTCCTTTAGGTGGTCCAATTTGTCCATTTTGTCCAGTTTGCTTAGTGGTCCAGTTCGTCAAGTTTGGCCAGTTTGTCCAATACGTCCAATTTGTCCACTTGGCCCAGTTCGTCCAGTTTCGCCAATTCCTCCAGTTGGTCCAGTTGGTCCAATTCTTCCTGTTCGTCCATTATGTTCAATTCGTCCAATCCTCTAGTTGGTCCTATTGGTCTCGTCCATTATGTCCAATTCTTCCAATTCCACTAATTGGTCCAATTCGTCCGGTTTGTCCAATTTGTTAAGTTTGTCAAGTTTGTCCAGTATGTCCAATTTGTCTCATATTTTTTTGATGCCCCCCACAAAGGAAAACCTCTGCTCCTTATATAGATGGAGCAAATACAACCAGCACCTATTCTCTCCCGACCAAGAGAATAAGGCAAACAAGAAAACAAATCTACCGACACAATCTTCCAAAATGGCTTTGCAAAAGGAGATTCCCACATTGGGCACATGTACAAAAGGTAGAGCTTCATTTTACAGCATTTCAAAGGGTGTTGACACATGGCAACACATGTGGCAAACTTTATCTTCTTTTGATGTCATGAGGATAGACCCCCACCATAACTTTAATATTTTTCAACCAAATGCAATGTCCTACGATGCCATGGATATCAACTTTAGTCAGGGATGGGACATCTACCAAGCCAAGAAATTGTTTTCAAAGATATCATCTCCTTTTCTTCATAGTAATGATATCAACTTTATCAACATGTGACTAGCCCAATTCTTCTCCGAATGACACCTACTAGCCAGGCAATGATGGGAAGCAACATTTCTTCTTAAGCAAGACATCTATAGGATAACAGGATATTATTATCTATCATTGATGGGACCATTTCTTCTACTAGCCATATACCCCCACCAAAAGAGATGAGTCCACTGGCTCTGATACCAATTTCTGCAGGATCGAATTATTTGATAGGAATCATCTCAAATTACATCTTCTTTTTCATTAATTCTTTTGCTTTAGCAGAATTCTTTCGGAATAATTCAGCTAACCGAGATTCATTTTCGACTTCTTTTTCTTCTCCTTTGTCTTTTGCTGAAGAGTGCCAAAACTTTCCACCACGAAGATATTCTGTAACTGAGCCATCGGGATTAATATGAGAGTCAGGGTCCCAACGAGGATGGAGATCTTCAAGAGGCACAACTTCATCATCAAGATTTTCATCCGGATCACGATTACTATCCCAATCATGAATACCAACTTTTTTCTTTGGGAGATATTCTTCTAAAATTTGCTTGATCTTTTCTTCAAAATTGACGGAGTCAACAGACATATCCATCGGTTCAGGAGATTTTTCTCGAGCAATTTCTTTGGCAATCTTTTTGGCTAAAAGATCAGCCATGAGCGTTTCATTCTCAAAAGGCTTTTCTTCAGGAAGAGGAATTTCTTCTTTAACAGGAGGAGAGATTTGATTCAGAATTCTCTCATAAGTATCATTTTCAATCTTAGACCACCACTTTTGATAAAAAGTCTGATAAAGAGATGGTAAATTATATAGATCCTTTTTTACTTCAAACTTCCATTGGAAAATATAAGGAATATGAAATTTAGCAAAGAAGCGAAGCATATTGATGGCTTCACATGGAACCTTTTCTTCAACCTGAGAGAACTTAATAACGAAAATTATCAGGAAGGATTTTCTGAGAAGCACCATAATATGACCACCATGTGAAGAGAAACCAGGATGGAAAATTGCGATGAATAGGAGTGACATTAGGACTTTCTTCTTTGAATCTGATGAACCAAGAGTGATTATACTGACGATTTTGCCACATCAAAGCAAATTTCCAGGCATCAATATAATCCCAATAATTATAGAATTCAGTAGAGTTGTATAATTTGACTGATTTTGTCATATGCAAGGGACCATCCCAATCTTCCTCAGTAAGGATTTTGAGAATAGTGAATTTTGAGTAAGTGATGATACCATTTGCATTTTTGTTGTGGAAGATGAGGACACTTTTCGTCTGATGCAAAATATTGAGATACCAATCTCTGATTTTTCTTTTATCAGGGGAATGATAATGAAGGCCCTTTCCAAAGAGAAAATAAACACTATCTTCTACAGATCTTTCTTCCATAAGACAATCTGAAGTAACAAGAATTCTGTTACCGGTGTAAAGATATAATTCTGATTGACTTGGGTCTTTTGTTGGAGTAAAACCCTTTTGGCTTTCTTCTTGATCTGCCAATTTTTCATTCCCTTTTTTCTTCATGAACGGGGAAGAACTACTTGCCATTTTGTCGTCCCTGAAGAAATTCTCTAGTAAGAAAGTCAGGGAGAGAGTTAGCATTTCCATTAATAAATTCAATCTTAAATTCAAACACTGATAAAATGGCTTGCCATCTAGCAAATATTTGCTTAGAGACAAGATTTTTGACATCTTTTTCCATAATTTCTTTTGCTGCTTTAGCATCAACTCTGATCAGAAATTCTTTGTTCAATAAATCATGTTGGAACTTTGTCACACAAATAACTATGGCAAGAACTTCCTTTTTGATGGTTGAATATTTCTTTTGTGCTTCATCCCATAATCCAGAATTGAATCTTATTAATTCTTCTTTTGAGTCTTTTTGTTGTAAAAGAATTCCTCCATATCCGACATCAGAGGCATCAGTTTGAACTATTTTGAAAGCTTCTGGGTCAGATAAACATCTACAAGGAAGATTTTTAACTCTTTCTTTAATCTTTTTTACTGCATTAGTGTGTTGGATAGACCATTCCAGAGGATTTTTCTTTAATCTTTCTTGGAGAAGTTTTCTATCTTTTGCCAAATCTTGATAGAAAAATCCAACGTAATTTAGACATCCAAGAAATCTTTGTAGCATATTTTTATCCTTAATTTCATCTGGAAATTTATCAGCAAATTGAATAACTCTATTAGTTGGAGTTATTTTTCTGTCTTGGATTTCAAATCCTAAGAACTTGATTTTCTGTTGAAAGAGATTCATTTTTCTTTTGGATAAAGCCCATCCATTTTCTTTTATGACTCTTTTGAAAATACCCAAGTGTTTCCAATGTTGTAACACAGATTCTGAAAAGATAAGTATATCATCAATGTAAACAATGGCAAACTGGGTGTAAGACGAGAAAATATTATTCATAATATTTTGAAATTCAGACGGAGCATTTTTCAATCCAAAAGGCATAACATTCCATTCATAATGCCCCATTGGAACAGTGAATGCAGTTTTATATCTATCTTCTTCTTTTATCTGAATCTGCCAAAATCCTGATTTTAAATCAAATTTTGAAAATATTTTGGCATTGTTTAATCTGTTTAGCAAATCCTGAGTATTAGGCAAAGGATACCTAATAGATTGTAAGACTTTGCTCAAAGGTTTATAATTGATTACCAATCATGGAACTCCTCTTTCGATTTTAGCGGCCTTTTCAACATAAAATGCCGTACAGCTCCAAGGGGATTTGTTTTTTCTAATTAATCCTTTCTTCAGAAGATCATTGATTTCTTCTTGACAAAGTTTTAAATGGGCAGCATCCATTTGAGATGGACGAGCTTTAGTAGGAATATCCTTTTCATTAAAATCTTTTACGTATGGTAATCCTACTATGTGTCTTTTTCTATTCCAAAAGGCTGATGGTAATTCAGAACAGCATTCTTCTTCAATCTGTTTGGTGAATTCTTCTAATTTTGTTTTAAATTCTTTTTTCTCTAATTCTTTTGTCATTTGGACACATTTAATTTCATTTTTTAATCCATTTATGTAATTTTCTCTTGTGGCAATAACCTGATTTATCCTTTGGATTTTCGTCTCACAAGGATCATCTATAAAATCAAGATTTACTTCAATCCCTTTGATATGTGTAGAAATTCCTTTTGTTGTTACAGAAAAAGGTTGGATCTGAAGAATAAATGGAGATCCAAGGAGTACATCATTAACAATATCTTCTGAAATAATAAAGGGTGAAGTAACACAGACTCCTTTCATGCAAACATGAACATTTGGGATTTTTCTTTCTATGGAAATGGTCGTTCCATTAGCAGCTGAAACAAACTGTTTTGATTCACTTGTAAATTCAATAGGAACGATTCCAAGTCTGATAACATTTAAGTCAGCACCAGTGTCAATTATGGCATTGACAATCTTCTCGAAGTTTTTTATTTTTATTTTTACCTGAACTCTCCACTGTTGGTAAATACATTTTGTAGGAATTACACCAGTAGAGATTTTGCTAATTTCTCCTTTAATTCTTTGGACAAATTTTTCTTCATCATATTTTTCAATAGCACCATCATTTTCTAACCAAGTTAACCTTTCATCAAGCTCATTTTGTTTTTTGGTTAACTCTATTTTTAATTCTCGAAGTTCTCTCTTTTGATCATTTAATTCTCTTTGTAAATCTGAGAGAGTTAAGGGTTTATTTATAGTATGAATTTTTTCTGCTCTATTCATAAGATCAATCATGGTATAGGTTGGTGTATGAAATGTTTCTTTCTCCTTTATCCTTTTTGGATAATATGGTGTTTTATTATCATTTTCATTTTCTTCAAAGGAAATCTTTGGGTGTGAACTTTCTCCTTCTTCTCCTCCCCCCAATTTTGAAATCTGATTTAAAAATTGAACTTTTTTCTCTAGATCAGGTATGTTATCAATCATTTCTAAAAGTAGTTTTTGAGGGGCAGTGAGGACACGAATGTGGATACCAAGATCTTCATCAGATGGTATCGACCATTCTCCTTCAGATTCTTCTTCATCTGAATGACATGTACATGATTGGAATTGTTTGATGAGCTGAACCTGAGGACTATTTTCTTCAATGTCAGTTGATGAATCAGATTCATATTCTTCATCTTCTTCTGAAGAACTTAATCAGATTGTTCTTTTTCAGTATTTTCGTCATCATTTTTGGCATTGATTTTTCTAAGTTTCTTTTTAGAAGGATTTCTTTTTTAAAACATTTACTTGCATAATGACCCTTTTTTCCGCAATTATAACAAGTCGGAACATTTTCTTTTATATATTTCTTTTTGAAATATTTTTTAGGTCTTCTTTTGAATGGGATGATATCATCGGATGTTCTTCCCCTTTTATATCTTCCGGGTTTATACTTTTTTATCATTTTGTTTCTTCTATCCTGAGTAAATCTAGAACGCGAAGGTTTTCTCTTTGATTCAGGCGTTTGATCTAAACCAAACTGGAAACAAAAATCTCCTAATTCTTTATCTCCAGAATATTTTCTCATTTTTTCAGCTTGTTTACTGATCTTTAAATCAGTACAAAGATTCATGCCAACTTTGTTAATTCTTTGTATAATTCCTCCGAAAGTCAGCAAACTGTAATTAATAGTACCATGCATTTCTTCTCTCAAGGAATTACGCACCTTTTCAGCAAATAAGGGTGGTAATCCTGAAATAAATCTTTCTTTCCAAATACCTGAATTACAATCATTCAGTTGGTAGACTTTTGACAAGAATACATCTCTATACCAACGAAATTCTCCTAAATTTCTACATCTCAAGCGATGTAATTGCTGTCTATTTTTCTCCTTAATTAGAGCAATTCCTCCAGTGAATTCATTGAGGATGCATAGAAGCAAGACACTAACACAATCAGATTGAGTTTCCCAATTATCAGGGACTTGACTAGTACCTGCTTCAAGCTTAACATTTGGATCAAGTAAATTTCCTGTGGTTTTGTCTCTATAAAGGATTCTTCCAAATTCATCCATTTTGACAGCACTCTCAATTTCAAGTCTTTGAGCTCCAGTTAATCCATAATTCCACCATCCTCTTAATATTCCATTGAAAGAGGTGGTTATCATCAAAAAGATATTCCTTGGAGTATTTCCTCTGACTTCACATGCATTACAGTATATTAACATACTGTGAACCATCTGGACAATTTGATATTCTGTTAATCCATCCAAATTCCACTCATATAAAGAATTTCCTGAATAGGTTAATTCTGAGGTATAAGTGTATGGAGCTTCTTCAAGTTGTAGATCAACAGGGGTTGGTCTAGGATAATAATTCTTTGTTTCTGGCAATTTCGCCTGAGGATTCCATTTCTTTAGACGATTTATTAATAAATCCTCTGAAGCAGAGACTCTTAGGATGCTGAATCCTTTTCCTCCCATATTGAGACTTTCCATCCTATTGGATAATTCTTTTTGCATTTCGTCTGTCAATATGAATGGTCCTTCTTGCAGAGTAATCCCTTTAGGTAATTGTCTGGGAACATAAACTGCATTGGCAGAGCTTTTTTCTAATTTTTCATCTTTATCTTTATTGAATTCAGATTTTAATTTGATTGTTCTTTCTATTCGATCTGTTTGTTCTCCAATGGTTAATAGACACAGATTGGTATAATTGTTTTGTTCAATTATTTCTCCAATACCTATACCTATGTCTCTAGCATTTGGGTCTGATTTTGATTCATAAATAGATGCAGTTTTTACAGGCATGGCATAATTCTTGGTTTCTGTATTAGGGACAGAAATATCAAGTTTGTTCCAAGGTGGATGAGATTTATCAACTTCTTTTCCTTCAGTGTCTTTCCAGGTTCTTGTTGTCTTTCCTATAACTCTTATTTGTTCTGGGCTCTGATTTTCCCTTTTTTATTGATTTTCCCTTTTTTAAAATATTCCATAAACCAATCAAAGAAAGGTATATTTCTTTCTTCTTCCTCCATTTGGGAATACCATAATTCTCTCATTTTATCTTTTTCCTCTGTGTTAAACTTTTTAAAGAACCAATCTTTTAAAGGATGATTTTTCAAATTTTCTCTAAGATATGGTTTATCAATTTGAAATTTTTTAGCAGGTATTTCTTCTGGCTTTTGAATGCTAACCATTCTTATGGCTCCTTGGAGAAAATCACTCTCACTAGGGTTATAAGTTTTTTGTGTTGAAGTTCTTTTATACACAGGGTGTTCGATTCCACTTTCTTTGTTCCTAAAAACTTTTTGATCCATTTCCTCCTTTTCACTACTCCTTTGGTCATCATCCATTTCTTCTAATTTAAAACTCTTTCTTCCTTCCGTATAACCGGCAAAGCTTCTCCTAGCTTTTTCCATTTTTCTTCTGAAATTGACTTCAACATTACCATTTGGTAATTTGACTATACTTTGTAGATTTTCTGTGATTTCATTTACTCTTGGGGTGACATCTTCTATTTGCCAATTTCCTGGGAGAACAACTTCTTCCCAGCTGATGACTCTTGGGATGAACACATTATTGTTAAAGTTTGTTTCCATCAGAACTGTAGTTTTTTCTTTATCAACCTTATCTCTATAGGCTATCATGGGAAAGACAGAGATCATGGATTTGTAGAACACACGATAAACTATAGCAAAAGGTTTACTTCTTGGGCTCATTTTTAATCCTTTACTTTGAAATCCAATAGTAGCACAATCAAGAATATCATCATCATGAGCATCAATTGTGATATTGGGAAAGCAGTTAAAATAAGCAGGTCCATGACAGAGACTTGATTCAATCATAGCATAAAGAGAATCATCAAACTCATCATGTCTCTGATCTCGCACATAAGCACAGACTGCAACATTTAATCCTAATCGAAACAGTGGTTTGATTCCTACCTGAATTAATCCTATGTGCAGGTAGTTGTATTTGGTTCTGATTTGTTCAATAATTCTTCTATCAAGAACTTTAATTGTCTGTTTTCCTCCAGAGAGAGAAACAGTTTTTTCAACAGTTTTTATATGGTAATCCTACTATGTGTCTTTTTCTATTCCAAAAGGCTGATGGTAATTCAGAACAGCATTCTTCTTCAATCTGTTTGGTGAATTCTTCTAATTTTGTTTTAAATTCTTTTTTCTCTAATTCTTTTGTCATTTGGACACATTTAATATATTTTTTTAATCCATTTATGTAATTTTCTCTTGTGGCAATAACCTGATTTATCCTTTGGATTTTCGTCTCACAAGGATCATCTATAAAATCAAGATTTACTTCAATCCCTTTGATATGTGTAGAAATTCCTTTTGTTGTTACAGAAAAAGGTTGGATCTGAAGAATAAATGGAGATCCAAGGAGTACATCATTAACAATATCTTCTGAAATAATAAAGGGTGAAGTAACACAGACTCCTTTCATGCAAACATGAACATTTGGGATTTTTCTTTCTATGGAAATGGTCGTTCCATTAGCAGCTGAAACAAACTGTTTTGATTCACTTGTAAATTCAATAGGAACGATTCCAAGTCTGATAACATTTAAGTCAGCACCAGTGTCAATTATGGCATTGACAATCTTCTCGAAGTTTTTTATTTTTATTTTTACCTGAACTCTCCACTGTTGGTAAATACATTTTGTAGGAATTACACCAGTAGAGATTTTTGCTAATTTCTCCTTTAATTCTTTGGACAAATTTTTCTTCATCATATTTTTCAATAGCACCATCATTTTCTAACCAAGTTAACCTTTCATCAAGCTCATTTTGTTTTTTGGTTAACTCTATTTTTAATTCTCGAAGTTCTCTCTTTTGATCATTTAATTCTCTTTGTAAATCTGAGAGAGTTAAGGGTTATTTATAGTATGAATTTTTTCTGCTCTATTCATAAGATCAATCATGGTATAGGTTGGTGTATGAAATGTTTCTTTTTCCTTTATCCTTTTTGGATAATATGGTGTTTTATCACCATTTTCATTTTCTTCAAAGGAAATTTTTTGTTGTGAACTTTCTCCTTCTTCTCCTCCCCCCAATTTTGAAATCTGATTTAAAAATTGAACTTTTTTCTCTGGATCAGGTTGTTATCAATCATTTCTAAAAGTAATTTTTGAGGGGCAGTGAGGACACGAATGTGGATACCAAGATCTTCATCAGATGGTATCGACCATTCTCCTTCAGATTCTTCCTCATCTGAATGACATGTACATGATTGGAATTGTTTGATGAGCTGAACCTGAGGACTATTTTCTTCAATGTCAGTTGATGAATCAGATTCATATTCTTCTTCTTCTTCTGAAGAACTTGAATCAGATTGTTCTTTTTCAGTATTTTCATCATCATTTTTGGTATTGATTTTTCTAAGTTTCTTTTTAGGATTAATTCAGGTATTGAACCTTTCATCAAGTTCATTTTTGGTATTGAACAAATCAGAACCAAATACAACTACCTGAACATAGGATTAATTCAGGTAGGAATCAAACCGTTGTTTCGATTAGGATTAAATGTTGCAGTCTGTGCTTATGTGCGAGATCAGAAACATGATGAATTTGATGATTGTCTTTATGCTATGGTTGAATCAAGTCTCTGTCATGGACCTGCTTATTTTAACTGCTTTCCCAATATCACAATTGATGATGAAAATACTGAAAAAGAACAATCTGATTCAAGTTCTTCAGAAGAAGAAGAAGAATATGAATCTGATTCATCAACTGACATTGAAGAAAATAGTCCTCAGGTTCAGCTCATCAAACAATTCCAATCATGTACATGTCATTCAGATGAGGAAGAATCTGAAGGAGAATGGTCGATACCATCTGATGAAGATCTTGGTATCCACATTCGTGTCCTCACTGCCCCTCAAAAATTACTTTTAGAAATGATTGATAACAACCTGATCCAGAGAAAAAAGTTCAATTTTTAAATCAGATTTCAAAATTGGGGGGAGGAGAAGAAGGAGAAAGTTCACAACAAAAAATTTCCTTTGAAGAAAATGAAAATGGTGATAAAACACCATATTATCCAAAAAGGATAAAGGAAAAAGAAACATTTCATACACCAACCTATACCATGATTGATCTTATGAATAGAGCAGAAAAAATTCATACTATAAATAAACCCTTAACTCTCTCAGATTTACAAAGAGAATTAAATGATCAAAAGAGAGAACTTCGAGAATTAAAAATAGAGTTAACCAAAAAACAAAATGAGCTTGATGAAAGGTTAACTTGGTTAGAAAATGATGGTGCTATTGAAAAATATGATGAAGAAAAATTTGTCCAAAGAATTAAAGGAGAAATTAGCAAAATCTCTACTGGTGTAATTCCTACAAAATGTATTTACCAACAGTGGAGAGTTCAGGTAAAAATAAAAATAAAAAACTTCGAGAAGATTGTCAATGCCATAATTGACACTGGTGCTGACTTAAATGTTATCAGACTTGGAATCGTTCCTATTGAATTTACAAGTGAATCAAAACAGTTTGTTTCAGCTGCTAATGGAACGACCATTTCCATAGAAAGAAAAATCCCAAATGTTCATGTTTGCATGAAAGGAGTCTGTGTTACTTCACCCTTTATTATTTCAGAAGATATTGTTAATGATGTACTCCTTGGATCTCCATTTATTCTTCAGATCCAACCTTTTTCTGTAACAACAAAAGGAATTTCTACACATATCAAAGGGATTGAAGTAAATCTTGATTTTATAGATGATCCTTGTGAGACGAAAATCCAAAGGATAAATCAGGTTATTGCCACAAGAGAAAATTACATAAATGGATTAAAAAAATATATTAAATGTGTCCAAATGACAAAAGAATTAGAGAAAAAAGAATTTAAAACAAAATTAGAAGAATTCACCAAACAGATTGAAGAAGAATGCTGTTCTGAATTACCATCAGCCTTTTGGAATAGAAAAAGACACATAGTAGGATTACCATATAAAAACTGTTGAAAAAACTGTTTCTCTCTCTGGAGGAAAACAGACAATTAAGTTCTTGATAGAAGAATTATTGAACAAATCAGAACCAAATACAACTACCTGCACATAGGATTAATTCAGGTAGGAATCAAACACTGTTTCGATTAGGATTAAATGTTGCAGTCTGTGCTTATGTGCGAGATCAGAGACATGATGAGTTTGATGATTCTCTTTATGCTATGATTGAATCAAGTCTCTGTCATGGACCTGCTTATTTAACTGCTTTCCCAATATCACAATTGATGCTCATGATGATGATATTCTTGATTGTGCTACTATTGGATTTCAAAGTAAAGGATTAAAAATGAGCCCAAGAAGTAAACCTTTTGCTATAGTTTATCGTGTGTTCTACAAATCCATGATCTCTGTCTTTCCCATGATAGCCTATAGAGATAAGGTTGATAAAGAAAAAACTACAGTTCTGATGGAAACAAACTTTAACAATAATGTGTTCATCCCAAGAGTCATCAGCTGGGAAGAAGTTGTTCTCCCAGGAAATTGGCAAATAGAAGATGTCACCCCAAGAGTAAATGAAATCACAGAAATCACAAAGTATAGTCAAATACCAAATGGTAATGTTGAAGTCAATTTCAGAAGAAAAATGGAAAAAGCTAGGAGAAGCTTTGCCGGTTATACGGAAGGAAGAAGAGTTTTAAATTAGAAGAAATGGAGTGATGACCAAAGGAGTAGTGAAAAGGAGGAAATGGATCAAAAAGTTTTTAGGAACAAAGAAAGTGGAATCGAACACCCTGTGTATAAAAGAACTTCAACACAAAAAACTTATAACCCTAGTGAGAGTGATTTTCTCCAAGGAGCCATAAGAATGGGTTAGCATTCAAAGCCAGAAGAAATACCTGCTAAAAAATTTCAAATTGATAAACCATATCTTAGAGAAAATTTGAAAAATCATCCTTTAAAAGATTGGTTCTTTAAAAAGTTTAACACAGAGGAAAAAGATAAAATGAGAATTATGGTATTCCCAAATGGAGGAAGAAGAAAGAATATACCTTTCTTTGATTGGTTTATGGAATATTTTAAAAAAGGGAAAATCAATAAAAAAGGGAAAATCAGAGCCCAGAACAAATAAGAGTATAGGAAAGACAACAAGAACCTGGAAAGACACTGAAGGAAAAGAAGTTGATAAATCTCATCCACCTTGGAACAAACTTGATATTTCTGTCCCTAATACAGAAACCAAGAATTATGCCATGCCTGTAAAAACTGCATCTATTTATGAATCAAAATCAGACCCAAATGCTAGAGACATAGGTATAGGTATTGGAGAAATATTGAACAAAACAATTATACCAATCTGTGTCTAAACCATTGGAGAACAAACAGATCGAATAGAAAGAACAATCAAATTAAAATCTGAATTCAATAAAGATAAAGATGAAAATTAGAAAAAGCTCTGCCAATGCATTTATGTTCCCAGACAATTACCTAAAGGGATTACTC